>JAHWFP010022123.1:0-94092 GCA_023313725.1 Lithobius niger | reverse complement strand
TTTTTTTTCTTCATTCAATGTTTTTTATGTGAATGCCGAATTCTTAAGAGTTGCAGGAACAATCTTTCCCACACTTACTACATTCTAATGGGTTCTCTCCACTGTGGACAAGAGCGTGCCGCGTCAAATGTAACTTCCGCGTGAAAGACTTTCCACACTCTTGACATTCAAATGGCATCTCTCCACTATGTACAAGGGCGTGCCGCGTTAAATTACACTTCTGCAAAAAAGCCTTTCCACACTCATCACAGACAAACGGGTTCTCTGCACCGTGCACAAGGGCGTGCCGCATTAAAGTAACCTTCTGCATAAAAGCCTTCCCACACTCACCGCATTCAAAAGGTTTTTTTCCATTGTGTACAGATGCGTGGCGTATTAAAAGAGACTTGTCCGCAAAGTCCTTGCCGCACTCACCACATTTAAAGTTACACAGGTTCTTTCCCTTGTGTACAAAAACTGCATGGCGCCTTAAATGAGACTTGTCTGCGAAGGCCTTTCCACACTCACCACATTCAAAAGGTTTTTGTCCATTGTGTATAAGTGCGTGTTGCTTTAAATGAGACTGGCGTGCAAAGGCTTTTCCACACTCACCACATTCGAAAGGTTTTTCTCCACTATGTACACGTGCGTGGCGCGTAAGCACAAAATTCTGTGCAAAAGTCTTTCCACACACCTCACATTCAAAAGGTTTCTCTCCATTGTGTACTTTGTGTTCCAATGAAGGGGACTTGTCAACAAAGGCCATTGCTAAAGGTTCGCACTACACTGTGTACAAGAGCTTTAAATAGCACTTGTTACACTCAAAATGTTACTATGCACTGTATGAAAACCTTCAATTCCTCTACCTATGAATTGCTTGGTGTTCAGTCTTGTAGAGAGAGAATACAGTTTCTTCCTTCCATGGTATCTTCAGTCTCCTCAATTCATCTTCTTTCAGCGCCAACCAGAGGTGTGCGTGTATAAAACGTTCTTTGACGGCGGCAAACATCAATATTTTTAGCGGCGTGGGAAAGTGAAACGGAGCGCCAATATTCGTAGGGCAGCGGCGATAGATGCTCGTATTACATTATCCGTGGATGCTCCACGCATGCGTGTACACCCCTCTTGTTGTTTTTATTGCAATAGTCCAGTCACATTATGTCAAAATATACGTCAACCTTGAACTAAATTGCAACAGAATTGACACCAACTGATTCTGGACAGAAAAAATGCACAAAACACGATAGAATAAAGTCTACCACTGTCAGTCCGCTAATTCATTATTTTTTTGACGTCTTTACGACGTATTTTGGGCGTATGGGGTTAATGTGGGTCTCAGGATTTTAATAGCCCTTTACATACTTTAATACTTTTGAAGCCCTTTACATTAGCTAAAGAATGATGCAAACCCTATCCTTCTATCTACAATAGGTAAAAAGTTACGTGCTCTATAGAGTTTTAACGTGTTTTGTACGTGTGGCTTTACTGCAGCGCAAGGACGTGTCTGATGGCATTAACGCTCCCTACGCCTTTTGAAGGCCCTTATGTAAGATATAAAATGGTGCAAACCCTACCCCTCTATCTGCAATAGTAAAAAAGTTACGTCATTGTTGATGCTAATTTAAGTGAACCGATCTACTACCATTTTAACGTATAAACGCAAACACGTTTCTAAACACAACTCACATTTAATGCAAGGCAAACGGCTTACAAAATTCACAAAAACATTTCAAAATAAATGGACCAAAATGGTGATGTTGTTCCTGGCCTAGCGCCAGTCGAAGTGAGGATTTTGGCAGCCCTCAAGGCTGTTACAAATCTCGGTAACCAAGGGAACTACTCTTCAGCATCTTCCGTTACCGAGTTGCACACCATCCACCATATCCGGGCTAACAGGGTTGTCACCAGTCCCAAGTTTGCACACAACAAAAACACCAGGAACTGGGAATTCCAACACATGGTCATTAGCCCTGTTGTGACACAAACTGTCACACAAATACCTTAATGGCGACGGCCAATTTGGTACGTCTTAACAGTCATAATGACTGACGCCATCTTTATGACGTATTGTAGGGTAGGCTTCACTGCGATGTAATCAACGTCTGTAACTCCTTAACCATCAACAAATCGAAAGCATAATGTTCAATGAAAACTTTCCGCACACAATTCTGGATTGGAAATGTGATACACAAGTTTTACGTAAAAACAACCCTGGACCTCAAAAATCGTATTTTAACAATATTACACTTAATTTGCATACGCTACTTATTTATAATTGGTGATTTTCGATACAAAGTGCTCCAACGAGCAGTCTAATATCCCTATACAGACAAACTTAGACTCTTTGGAAAGATTGTGATGTATACTTTTCATCAAAGCTAATCAAAATACTTTAGCTGTAATAGGAGCTGTCCTACACCTGTTTAAAGATGATGTTGTAATGGAAAGCGTATGGTAGCATTCGAAATCAAAGTGCTTTGATGAGCTCTCTAATATGCCTAGATAGACATACTTAGGGTCTTTGGAATCGTTGTGATGTATTCTTTCCATCAATGCTAATCAAAATTATTTTAGCTGCAACAGGGGCTGTCCTATGCCTACTTAAAAACGAACCGGTAATGAAATTGCGGCAAAAGCATGTGGTAATATTTGAATTAAACGTGCCCTGGTGAGCTGTCTATAAGCCTAGATAGACATAATTAGTCTCTTTAGAAAGGTTGTGATGTATTTTTGACGTCAATGCTAATCAAAATAATATTGCTGTAATAAGGGCTATTCCATGACTGTTTAAAGATGATGTGGCAATGGAATTGCGCGGAAAGCACATGGTAATATTCGAATTCAAAGTGCTCTGATGGGTTCTCTAAAAGCCTAGATAGACATACTTACGCTCTTTGAAAATGTATTCTTTCCATCAACTCTAATTCTTGTAAAGAGGGCTTTTCCTTAACTCTTAACGAAGTCTGAATTTGATGATAAACTCTTAAACAGTGAAATGAGCATTCATCAGAAGTGGGTGGCAATGTCTCTGGTTAATTTAGAAAGCTAACTGGTGAACTTGCGAATTCAAAATTGGTTTAGAATTTCTCCAGGTTTTCCTTCATAAAGTTTGGCCACAGCTTTCTCTCCTGCTGATATATGTCTTCGTTTGTGCTATCTTGTTTCTGAAGACTGATCCTTCAGAAAGTTAACACTTTTGAGCATCTTTAACGTCTCACCTTCCCAACTGAAAACACCCTGGAGTTTATGTCACAACCTAAAAAGGAATGAGCGAAAAGAATATTTTCTGTGACATGTTCTCCGAATTGTTGTGTAATGGCTTTAATATCATATTTGAATGTGTCCTTTGAATTCACCTTCGGTTCTGGGTAGAGGTATATGTTGCAGTTAGTATTGACGACATAGAAGCAGGTCTGTTTCGCCACCCATAATAATTATTGTTCTAATATTGCCAGCTGACAGAGCTTTCTTAATGAGCAAGTCAGCATCACCAGGTGCGTGAGCTACTTTGCATCCATTGTCTGTTAGGACTTTCGACAAGAAGGAATGAATACATCACAACCTTACGAAAGAGCCTAAGTATGTCTATCTAGGCTTATTATAGAGCTCATCAGAGACTTTGAATTCCAATATAACTATACCGCTTTCGCCATAATTCCATTACCACATCATCGCTAAACAGGCTTAGGACAGCCCCTATTGCAGGTATTAAAATAATTTTGATTTACATTGATGAAAGAATACATAACAACCTTTCCAAAGAACCTAAGTATGTCTATCTAGGTTTATTAGAAAGCTCATCAGAGCACTTTGAATTCAAATGTTACCATAAGCTTTCGCCGCAATTCCATTCCCTCATCATCTTTAAACAGGCGTTGGATAGCCCCTATTGCAACTAAATAATTTTGATTAGCATTGATGGAAAGTATACATCACAACCTTCCAAAAAAGAGTCTTGTCGAGCTAGAGTTATTAGACAGCTCGTTGGAGCACTTTGAATCGAAAACCACCAATTATAAATAAGAAGCGTATGCAAATTAAGTGTAATATTCTTAAAATACGATTTTTGAGGTCAAGAGTTGTTTTTACATGAAACTTGTGTATCATATTTCCAATCCAGAATTGTGGGCTGAAAATTTTCTTTGAACATTATGCTTTAGATTTGTTTATGGTTACGGAGTTACAGACGTTGATTGCATCGGAGTGAAGCCTACCCTACAATACGTCATAAAGATGGCGTCACTCATTATTAAGTAATTTTTTTACTATTGCAGATAGAGGGGGTACAGTTTGTGCTGTTTTATAGCTTATATAAGGGTCTTCAAAAGACGTAGGAAGTGTTAATGTCGTCAGACCCGTCCTTGCCCTGCAGTAAAGCCACACGTACAAAACACGTCAAATAATGGAAAATACGTCAAAACTCTAGAGCACGTAACTTTTTACCTATTGTAGATAGAAGAATAGGGTTTGCGCCATTTTTTAGCTTGTGTAAAGGGCTTCAAAAGTAATGGGTCCATTAAAGTCCTCAGACCCATATTAAGCCCATAGTACTCCCATACGTCCAAAATATGTCATAAAGACATGGGGACTTCCTTTTTGCCATGTGTGCTGTAGGACTCAGGAGTCAGGAGGTTATGAACCCTTAGCTCGTTAACATTAGTAGGTACAGGTGCTTCTCGAACAGCATTTAACTCTTCTGGTAAATTTATCAACACATTCTTGTCAATTTGAAAACTGAGGTATTTCAATTGTGTGCAGTTTAAGCGACAGTTTGTTTTCTTAACACGCATACCACCCTACTGCAGTGAGGACAAGACATAGCTTAGCATAGTGTTGTGCTCCGTGCCCTTCCACCTTTCATGGGTACTAGCTAACACAATTAACAGGTACCACTGCAATTTAAATAATCCTTTACATGTGGTATTTGCGAGAAAAGGCTTAGAAAGTCATTGTCCATTCTTCCATCTGCAGGAATACATCAGACAAATCAATCCTGTATCTTGTTATGCAACAAGCCCTGGTGGCTACCAATTGAACTAATACACTACCTATGTTTGCTATCGTTATGTATTAAGGTTGATGATGGACTTTGATTACCTATAGGATTGCTGGTGGGTTCTTATGTAAAGATATATGATTCAGACAGCCATTATCAGTACCTTCCTAAAGCACCGAACAGAACGAACCAAACGCACCACTGTTGGTAACAGTTCAGCTCATTCCCTAGTATAACCGTGTTGATATAGCTTGCTTACGTCAAACAACGTCAACGATGAATATGTTTCCATACCTCGTGCATGCTCAAAAGCTCTATCACTGGCAACCACTCGAAACCACCTCCCGGAGATGGTTTGCAATTTGGCATTGCTCGTGCCTGGTTAAAACCATTAGCCTAACCTGGTCCAATCAATTACCCACGTCTGGTCACGTTAAAAGTATGACGTAACGAGTGCTCTGTTGAGCTTGTTGATTTTCCTGAGCTGTGATTGCAGTTTCGGAAAGTACTAAATAACTGACGCAACATCACTACGCACACGCGACGTCAAGTTTGGAGCCAAACGGTCTCTAACAGTGGTGCGTTCTGTTCACTCTGTTCGGTAGTTTAGGAAGGTCCTGTATGTCTACATGTTGTAGCTGTATGCCCTAGGCTCTAATTGTCAGGCATCCCAACCTACTTTATTCTGACTTTAGGTGAGGTGTATATACAGATCAGTGGTTGTGAGCCATTTATGTCACAGCTATACAAAGAACTGACAGCAAGTCCATTGTCAAACGTTGTCAGAGGCACTCGGTGCTCTTCAGTCGGTGACGAGGGTCAAAGCCGAGATGTTAATTTTTTGTTAATTTAGCATTACATGTGAAGTATTAAATTTAATTCTTCCCCCGCTACACCAAACTAGCTGTAAGGCTGTGCGGTGAGTGGGCATGGCTAGGGAAGGAGGAAGACATTAGCCATTTAAATTTTAATCAAACTTAAAAGTATTTTTTAAATACTTACTTGTCTGCTTTGTGCTACCTTGTATGCTATAGGTGCCCCAGATGACGTAATTCTGAGGTTGACATCCGTAGAGAGTGTTATCTTCAGTACGGTCAGATAAGTAGTAATTATTCAGTAACAATTCTTCACGTAAAGTATCTTCGCCCAGTTTCGCACCAATCGGTGGGGGTGGAGAGTGAAAGCTTGTGTGAGGGAATTACTGAGGAGTTAGTGAAATTTGCCACAGTGTGTTAGTATCGTGAAAACTATTGTGTGTACTAGTAGTTACTGTAATTGTGTTAGTAGCGTTTACTTTGGTTGTGAGCAGCGCTTAAAATCGTTTACTGTAGCTGTTACTATAATTGTGTTAGTGGCATGCAGCTTACTACTAAAACGTTTGGTACTATGATAGTTTTAGTAGCATTAGTAGCTTTTTGGAACCCAAGAGATAAGTTGGTGTTAGTAAATTTATTTGTGTTTATGAATCTGTGCCATAACCAGCCAATGAATGTGGGTTATCAGGTTTAAAAGTGAAATGATTATCAGTGAATTAAAGTTGAATTCAAAGCTTTAAAAATAAAGTTATTGGTTCAATGATTTTTGCTCAAAGGAGTTAATTAAACTACCCACCGTCAAAAAACCCATCCTTACCAAGCAATGCAATTCTGTCTCAACATTACCCCTAACTACTAGACGTTAGGCCAATCCTTAGGAAATCTAGGTTTAGCAAATGGGTTCATTCTAATATCTGGCTTGAAATCTTTAAAGTACCTTAACCTAAAGCAAATAATTTTGGGAACTAACAAAAATCTCCACATCAGAAACGAGGTTGACGCTAGTAGCCGTTTCCTTTTCTATATCATTGGTGGAGATACTAGATAGAGTTGGAGCAGGTCAAGATTAAATGTCACGATCCAGCTCTTCCCAATTAGAGCTGGCAGTTTGTTTGAAGCAACAATTGCTACCAAACACTCAGTGCAGCCATCTAAAACTACATTGAGGGTTAATACAGAGGTTAAATCACCTCGCCATGCCTAAGCATGTCCGGAAAGGAACAACTATACAATAGTACGGTCTGGGCAAAGTGCAGCAGGCAACATCCTGTTGCAACCCATTTTATTAACACGCATGGAAGTGACGTCATGGGAAGACGTCACACTAAGAATGGTATCAAACAAATAGGGTGGTGCTTGAAATGCCACCATCTTAAAGGTTTAAGTAAACCTCAGTGTTACGGCTAGTACAAATGGTGGCTTGGCCAGCGTAGGTGAAACAACCCACATAGGTGACAATTTTAGACAAGATCCTATTTAACAAGAACTACAAGGCAGCAAAGATTCAGTCAGTTTTGAGGGCAGTATTCGAGATGATGAAATTGTGGTAATTATATAGAACAGCGCCTTTTCACACTATCGACATAATTAAACTACCTGTCGATTCCTTTCGTCGTTGCGCTTCAGAAAATCATAACGAAAACTTGCGCAAACGCTTTCTTCTTTTATGAAATTAGTTTTAAAACACGTTACAATGCCACGCACAACCGATGGGACGATGGGAGCGCAACAAAATCTGATTTCGACGAGAACATTTGTAAACAGAAATTACCTCGTTTATTTGCGTCGGCGTGGCTGAAGCGGTGATTTGTGATGGATACGAACTGTCATTCTATATCTATATCAATATTTCTTTACGTGAAACATCGTCCGCAGGGGCACGGACTATTATATACATCGAGAATTTGTGTAATCTGAAATAGTACGACGCAAGCATATGTGAAACAAGGAACAAATTATGTCACTTTCTTGTTTCACAAATGCTTGCGTCATACTATTTCTTATTACACAAATTCTCGATGTATATAATAGTGTACGCTATGCGCGCCCCTGCAGATGGCGTTTCGTGCTGGAAAAAATTGTCCTGGGAAGGAGATAATTTCCGTTTACTAATGTTCTGGACTCCCCTCGTCGCGCATTATGGCAGCCTAACCACAGTTGCGAATAGCAATTTAACGTGTTTAAAGATTTTTTTTATAAAAGAAAAAAGTGTTTGCACAATTTTCGTTATGATTTTCTGAACTGCAACGATGAACGGAATCGAAAGATAGTTGAATAATGTCGGTAGCGTAAAAAAGGCGCTGTTCTATATAACTACCGAAATTATAGCATTTACCAAACATAATGGACAGAACGTTATAGCCACTTCTTGGGAAGTTCAAATCTATCAACTATGTTGCCCACACATTGCAGCAGGCAGTTTGTTGTGTCCAGCCGTGATGATGTTGATTAAACTATTAACAGTTTGTAGAGGAATAATTGTAGGCCATTTCAAGAGCTTTCCAATGGCAAAAGAACTGCTGTGTGAAGGTGAGACTAGTTCTGCCTGGTAGGCTGCCGACCGGACATGCTGGAGCTGATGCACCTTGCAGGGAGCGCGGCACTAGGAGAGAGAGAAAGCACCTTGGTTCTGTAGCACTGTAACGAGTGAGTAATTAAACCTGAATTATACCATCTTTAAGCGTCGCTGTCTTCATAATTATGGATACAAATGTGCACGAAGTGGACTATCGTCACTTAATGGCGCCCGGAACAGCGGACGACGGAGCGATGGACAGTATAAGTGGGGACTGCCGAATGCTGCACAACAAAGACCCGAGGACAAAGGAGCGCCTGAAACCGCCATGGCAGAAACGTGCAACAGTCACCAGTCGGGGACCCACCCCATAGGGATATCACAACGTGTACTCAATGGCGCAACATGGGACCACCGTCAACTAACGACAGCAAAGATGAAAACCGCAAGTTCAAAGAAACAAGCTCGTCTGGCGACAGCGAGCTAGAGGGTGCGACAGCAAGTGACCCATCGATCGACGTCGGCAGTTTCCATTGGAGAAGGGGTGACACAAATGGCGGCGACCACAGCGGACGTCGTGGCGACGAAAGACTAGCTGAGACTTTGGAAACTACTGCTTTTTAACGCCCTCTTGACAGGCTGTGGCCTACCCTATCCGGAAGCATATCCTGGTGATTACGCTATAGGGAAAATGCCGTTGTAGGTGTGCGACCCCATCATCTTCTACAAGAAGGAGTCGGTCCACGGCTGGTGGGCCTACCGCCCGGATGCGGGTAGAAAGTCCGGCCTCCCACCAGGCAGGCGGGAGGCGGGTAGAGGAACACACCGCCATGACAAGAACGACGGAGGGAAAGGTAGGAGCTATGATAGGATCCGAGAGCCGCTCGTACACTTAATGTTACAACTACTGGGATCATGCGAATGGCTGAAGTCCATCGGCAACGCGACCGACGGGGCCACACCTGCAGTAAAACTCATCTCACCACACATTAATTTCTATGTCCTGTTCATGCCGACACCGGTAAACTTGAATGACCCGTCATTCGAGTCAGTGGCGCAGATGATGGTGCGTCCAAGTTAGATGTAGTGTGACAGGTGAGGCGAGTGACCTGTGTGACAGACATAATTTTGTTCATTCTATACGACTGACCGGATACGAACTAGCAGTGAAAATGGCAAGAAAGGGATAAAGAGGATAGTGGTGATTAGCGAAGACCGCGCGAATGAAGTGCGTACAAGTAGTTAGGAGGACTGTACCTCGTTAGTAGCTCGCTGTTTCTGTAGACTGTTTCGCTTGCCAGCATAATCGGCATTTACGAGTACTATTATCTCATTTTTTTTTTTTTTTTAGTGCAAACCATGTTTACAGATCTATATTGCATTTATTAGCATAGATTTAGTGTAATGGACTGTATTGGACTGTATTATGCTTTGAGCGCTCCTGGCATTCAGTGAGCTGTCCAAACAACCGTAATTGTCATTTGTCAGGGTTGTTGGAGCCTTGTCTGTTTTTGAGGTTGTTGTATGTTGTTTGGGGGGAGGGATGTTGTAATGAGTGGAATTGAAGTGATGGTGATGGTTTGGTGAAGTGATTTTGGGGGTGTTTTTTGGGCGGGCTTCGTGTGTCGGGTCGGCCGCCGAATGATAGGCAGGGGAGCAAGTGGGAGCTGAGCGGGAAAGGCATCGGTGAGCGGAATTCGAAGAATGCGGCGAATGGGCGATAAAGAGAAGGGGCACCGCTGTAATGCGAAATGCCTACCTGGCGCAACTAAAGAGTGAGAGCGGTGCGCCCTGCAGATATGCCCTACGTTTCTAGATTTTTGCACGATGCTTTATGATGCGTGCGTAATCCTGTTAAAGAGTCTGGCCTTGTTGGTGTGAGTGTAAAGGCTCGTCCCCTACCTGGTGTGATCAGCTAGGCGGGTTTCATTCAATGAGTAAGGTAGATAGCAAGGTAGTTGTGCGGTTATAGAGGGATTCCGTAGGGTGGGCATCATTTGAGTTAACATCAAAATCCGTAGAGAGGGGGGAGAGTGTGAAGGTGAGACTAGTTCTGCTTGGTAGGCTGCCGACCGGACATGCTGGAGCTGGTGCACCTTGCAGGGAGCGGGACACTAGGAGAGAGAGAAAGCACCTTGGTTCTGTAGCACTGTAACGAGTGAGTAATTAAACTTAAATTATACCATATTTAAGCGTCGCTGTCTTCATAATTATGGATACAAATGTGCACGAAATGGACTATCGTCACAACTGCATTCAAACCAAAAATACTCGCTACATTCAACAGGTTTTGTTTTCACTGTGAACAAGAGCATGACGAGTTAATTGATACTTGCGCGAAAAGGCTTTTCCACACTCTCCACACTTAAACGGGCTCTTTCCACTGTGTACATATGCGTGCCTCGTCAAATCCCACTTTTGCGTGAAAGCCTTTCCACACTCACAACATTCAAAATTTTTTCCACTGTGTACAAGAGCGTGCTGCGTTAAATTATACTTCCGAGCAAAGGCCTTTCCGCACTCACCACACTCAAAAGGTGTTTTCCCACTGTGCACAACCGCATGCTGCGTTAAATGAGACGTGCGTGCAAAGGTCATTCCACATTCCTCACATTTAAATAGGTTCTTTCCATTATGTACAAGTACATGCCGCGTTAAATCATATTTCTGCGAAAAAGCTTTCCCACACTCCCCACATTGAAACGGTTTTTCCCCGCTGTGTATAAGAACGTGCTGCGTTAAGTACGGCTTGCGCGCGAAACTCTTCCCACACTCACCACATTCAAACGGCTTCTTTCCACTGTGCACAAGTGTGTGCCGCGTTAAATCATAGTGCTGAGTGAAAGTCCTTCCACACTCAAAACATTCAAACGGTTTTTCCCCACTGTGAACACGTGCGTGCTGGTTTAAATAAAGCTTCCGTCCAAAGGACTTGCCACACTCACCACATTCAAACGGTTTCATTGAAATGTCTGTCAGAACTTCAATTAAAATCGATTCACACCGGGGGTCATTGCTGCACTCTAATTCATTCCCACTGTACAAAACAACATGTCGTAATAAAAACTTTTGCGAAAAGAAGAAAGCTGGTTAGCTCCTAAATGGCTGCTCCCCAAGGCCCAGCTGAGATAGCAGCTGCGTTCTTGGCTCTACGGCTCTACTCCCGGCCCGTTAGCTTTATGGTGTTCAGGCATTAGTTAGTGCCAGTTTGACGATGCCGGGTCGTCCCAGTGATGTAGCCACCCTGTCCGGTTGGGCATCAAACGTACAGTGTCTAACAGTACCTTGCTAAAGCACCGAACAGAGCGAACAGAACGCACCACTGTTACAGATAGTTTGCCTCCAAACTTGACATCGCGCGTGCGCAGTGATGTTGCGTCAGCCGTTCAGTACCTTCCTAAACTACAATACAGCTCAACGAGCTCAGCAGCTTATTGATACGTCATACCTTCACCGCGACCAGACCTAGCTAATGGATTTAATCAGGATTGGCTAATAGATGTGACCAGGCAAGAGCAATGCCAAATTGCGAACCATCTCAGGGAGGTGGTTTGCTGGGATGGAGGTTTGAGCATGCGCGAGCTAACAGTTTTGACGAAACGGATTCGTCGCTGACAGTGCCGTAACTAAGGGGAACTCAAGGGACTCACTGAGTCCCCTAACAAAATAAAGTGGGGTAAAAATGCTATAAAAAGTAGTTGGTGGGGGCAACAGATTACTCTTTTTGGGGCAACATCAGAACAAGTTGCGTCTCCTGTGCTTGCTACTTAGTTACGGCACTGGTCGCTGACGATGTTGACGTCAATCAAGCCGCATCAACACGGATATTAGCAGGGAATGTGCCAAACTGTCACCAATAGTGGTGCGTTTGGTTCGCTCTGTTAGGTCGTTTAGGAAGGTACCGTAAGATGACACCACTTCCGAGAGAGATTGGCGTCAGTTGAGTGGAGTTAAGTTAAAGGCAGAGAGGTGTGAGCGGAAGCACCACCACAAGCAGGCTGATGCTTCATTTGCAAGTAAAGTGTTTATATAGCAATACAAGGTACGTGAGAACTCTTTTATTGCATGTCAGCAGGAGTTGATGTCAGGGAGTGCAGGCTATCCAGGGGCAATCCTTGATATAATGGCGCCCGAACTTAAAAAAAATAATGATAGACTTAGAACGTTTTCTGCTCATGAGGGCGGCCATCCTTTGTCTGTGGTGCAACGAGGAATAGCCAGTGAAGCCATGAACTGTGTTCGGATAACTGAATTGACTTTCCAAACTTCAGTATTAGCAACTTTTCATGTGACAGAACTGTGTTCCGAACTGTCAATGTCGAATGAGCGTCACACATTTTTTTTCTCCTTCCCCGTTCCTTCCCTTCATTTCGATTCCCTACCCGTTCCCACACTCCCACACATCCCGCCACATTCCTTTCCCCCAACAACACGCTTGCCTTGTCTGTGCAGCGGGAAACCTTGCCAATCAACCATTCAACTTCAGTGCGTCTTGGGTTTCAGCCAGCACCGCGTGCATTTGTTTACAATTGGAGACATTGCTAAAAACGGGTATGAACTGAAAGCGAAATGCAGCCACCGCTGTTGTGCACTTGTTTTTTTTTTCCCATTCCCAAATCCAACCCCACCCAAATGCAACCCCCACCCCAGCAGACTTATGGAAACTAACCGAGTTGAAATTTTGAAGTCAGGCCAGCCAGCAAATTTATTTTGGAGAGCACTATGGAAGCGAGTTTTGAGGAATTTAAATTCCGTTTCCGAGTTTTTGTATCTTATCTTTGTAGCACTCCATGTATTCATCACCAGTTCGGGTAGGGTATGCTGCAGCTCTCGAGGGGAGATCCCTGTGATGATGCCATGTCATCCCAGTCATGTAGCCACCCTGTCCGGCTGGACACCAAACGTACAGTGTGTAAGATGACACCACTTCCGAGAGAGATTGGCATCAACTGAGTTGAGTTGAGTTAAAGGAAGAGAGATGTGAGCCGAAGCACCACCACAAGCTGGCTAATGGTTCATTAGCAAATAAAGAGTTTATATGGCAATATAAGGTATGTGAGAACTCGTTTATTGCATGTTAGGGAGTGCAGGCTATCTGGCGGCACTCCTTGACACCAAACATGCAAGGAGTCTTCCACTACCATATGGCATGAGAACTAAAGGGGAAAGGCATGAGAACTAACAGATGCCAGGAGAGCACAAAGCTGACGGGCCTGGAGTGGAGCCAGGAACGCAGCTTCTATCTCAACTTGCCTTGCTCCTCCCATAACTGATCACGGCGGCCAACAAATACCTTTTTTACACGGACTATGCAGATCTGAGGCGTCATTCGGATCATGTTTTTTGTTGGCCAGGTTGCCCTGACACGTTTTTATGCGTGCGGTTTTCTGAAATGTAATTAACCACAGCAAGCGCGACAGCGCGAGCGAGGCACGGAGTTTGGAAAAATACAGAAAATTGAAAATCATCATTTTCTTGTGATCCGGAGGGTCCATGTAAAAAAAAGTTATACGCTGACGGCCATATTTGGGTGATTTCGAAAATTAACCTGGTTGGATCAAGCAAAAGTAACTCTCATTGCTTGTGCACGTCACAAATTGATTATCCGGAGATAGTACGTCTTTTAGACGAGTTTGAAGATGGAATTTTCGTCACAGTTTTTGCAGAAGATATTTCAACAGTCATTGCAACAAGGTAAAGTTCCCGTAGACTGGAAGAAAGCTCTGGTTGTACCGCTCTTTAAGCAAGGTAGCAGAAGCAAAAGAGAAAATTATCGTCCAGTCTCACTCACGAGTCTCTGCAGTAAACTTCTTGAACATGTCATTGTTATCAATATTTACAGGCGTTTGGAAGAGCATTCTCTGATATCCTACAGGCAGTTTGGTTTTCGAAGGAACTCTTCATGTGAGGTCATGCTGGTTGAAATTATTAACCAGATTGAGGAGGGTATAGACCAGGGGTATGAGGTGGACTGGTGCCAGTTTGATCTCGCTAAGGCTTTTGATGTGGTTCCCCACAGTTTGCTCCTTCAGAAGACGTCTGCGTATGGGATTCATAGAGACATTATTAAATGGTTTGAGAACTTCCTGACTGGAAGGAAACAAAAAGTTGTTCTAAATGGCGAAGATTTCGATGAGTTGGAAGTTGCCTCTGTGTTACACAAGGAACTGTCAGTGGTCCATGCCTATTTCTGATTTATGTGAATGACGTGTCCGAACAGCTCAACTCGAAGAATTGTCTCTTTGCAGATGATAATAGCATTGTGCGGGTGATCAAGTCGGACGCTGACAAAGAGTTCCTTCAGTTAGATGTTCAGGCAGTGGATGTTTGGTGTGGAACGTGGGGAATGAAATTAAATGTTGGCAAGCCTAAAGTGATGACGAAGAGTCGCAAGTCTGTGGGGGAACCCCGGAGGTATTTCATTAAGGAGGAGATTATTTCATCTGCAGAGGCCAAATGCTTAGGTAACATCATCTCTTAACTGATCTAGGCATGTGGAGGAAATTTATGGTAAAGGTGTCCGCCTGACAAATTTTATTTACCGTATACTGCGGGACTCCAGTGCAGAAGCTAGACAAGCTGCCTATCTCTCTATAGTCCATCCAGTGATCGAGTATGCTAGTGCCGTGTGGAACACAGGTGAGGGAGTCCTTTCACAAAACTTTAAAAAAAATTCAACGCTATGCTGTGAGAATGATAAGAAATTTGTGCGGAACGAATGTGTGATGGAGATGGTGAATGAGAAAGGATGGCCCACACTCCAAACCCGTCGGAAGGAGAGCAAGCTGTGCTAGCGCTATAAGATATATAACAGCCATACAATTCTGGATAAGAACACATAGGCCAGCAACTTTCTATGGCAGCCATGATAATTTTCACAAGGTCTTCAGGGAAGCTTCTTCACGGCAATACACTGCTAAATCCTTCTTTTATGGTGCCGGTATTTTGTGGAATGGTTTGGATTCTAAAAGAAGTCAAATATCATGCGGCCATAGCCTAGTTTGACTTTCTTGTCATTTGTAGTTTTTGTTTTATTTGTTTTTTAAGGGGACCCTGTTTCTACTTTGGTGTAGGGCCATACACAATCAGTAAATCATTAAAATCTAAAAAAAACACAAAAACAAATGTGAATCATCTCTACACCATGATCAGATGAAACAAACGTAGCTTCAATTTCAAAACCACGTTACGTCAATGATTTCAGTTTTAGAAGGCTTTGAGAACTCATTTGAAGAGACTGGCTCTGAGTCTGACATGTATGAATTAACAACTAAGGACATGGCAAGTTCTGTTGTAGTGAAGGCTGAGACAAGTGAAGGAAATAGGCACTGATAATTACTACAAGTTTTGTCAGGAACGTATATTTATGACGTCTACACTGTTAACCCGTTGAGAGCTCAGTGATGAATTTAGTACAGCAACAGAATTCAAACTTGAAATTCGTAGGAATGCTTGTGTGAGGTTAATGCTTGATGCCTGTAGATAGCTACTTGCATTGGTGCAGCGATATGGGATGATAAGGCGGCTTGAATATAAGGCGAATTATGGTTATTGGCTCACAAATTCACTATAAATGGACACGATTGGAACGCGGATGACTTTCACTTAGGATTCTGACAGTGCCTCTGTTACCTATATAGTTGGCACCATAGCTCAGCCAATGCTGATTCAGAATTCCATATTTCTTGTTATAAGTTTTTCTTTACCAACTGTGGATTCCATAACAACATTTTTAAGGTCTATTTTTGGTTATATTTCAGTTTTTGATAAATAATTCAAAAACTATTTGAGCTACTGACTTTCAGTAGAACCAATGGATAGCTCTCGAAAAAACGGTTCGAATGGTGTATTCGAACTTCAAAATCAGTCAAAATTTGAGCAAGTTATGGATGTGGACGCGCATATAAGACAAAAATAAGACGAATATGAGATAAAATAAGTGAGCTTGCAAGTCAAGAGGTCAAAGGGACAGAAATTTCCTCGATACACTACCAGATGTAGTTATTTAAGAAATCATCTAACAGGCCCAAGCACAGTTTCAGTGTTAAAAGTGGCACACACCTGTGTTTTTGTCTTGTCTTCTCGTGGTCCCCCACGCTTAAGCTCTTACCGCCACTGTCGGGAAGCCTTGCGGGAACTATATTCTAAATCACGTGGCTCGTTGTTGTCAACTGCATCGCCGGTTTACGTCATGAGCACGTGACCCAGCAAATCATGGCTTCGACAGGCATCAAACACACACGGAGGAGCAAATACAGCATGGAATCGGCCAAGAAACGTGCCAAAGTGGAACTTTATCAAAGCAACCAATTACTGCGAGAATTTGTTTTCTTTCCACAAAGCGATCACTATGCTTTACTTAAGCTGAAAAGATCCGGTGTACCTTCTCCTTCAAAAATTATACAGATCGAAGCTTTTCTGAATGGTCGCTGACAAACAAACCACAACTCTATACAGTCTATCTCACTTAGAGATCGCTGCTTGTTTTATGCCCTTATTAGGGAAATGATGTAACCTTTAGTAATCGTCAGGCTTTTATGGAATCACGAAGCTGCTTCTTGGAAGGATTCAGGAATAGTTGTGCCCGTATTAGAGCAACGACGTTACTTTCGTGAAACGTCGGATTTTGATGGAAACACGAAGATGCTTCTCGGTTAGGATACGTTGGTGTGTCAGCACCATAAAAAAATGAGGTTAGGCCTAACACGAAATACCAATGCCGAAGTAAATGAAATTACGGGTTGGTTGACAAAATGCGATGGGGGATAGTATCGCTACGCCAAATGGAGTTAACCCCGTTACCTGTTATTTAACTTTTACATCGGCAGTCTATCCCCCACAAAAGTATGCTACCCTGGACGGGACTCAAACTAGCAACTGGAAGGAGTTCTTCAACCTCAGGCACACGCCTCTACCAACTCGGCCACGGCCGTCTCTAGAGTCGGCTTGTTAAGGGAACCTACTATTGTTGTCGTTACCCCAATGTTGGCCATCTCGTGCATCCTTTGGACTCTGTTTTTAATACTTAAACTCTGGTCTTGTCTTTTGGTGAATTGGGCTCGTCCAAGGCAGGTAAGGGGTTAAACACCATAAACTAAACTTAAAACATAAGCATTAAACATAAAACTAAACACAGTACAACAAAATTACTTCATAAATCGAAACCGTAAAACGAAACCTTGCGCTAGCTTTCAGCAACCGGATATTGTGCCAAGGATCACTCCGCAGGTTCGGTCAAAACGAACTATGTTGTTGAGCGGTTTGGCGTTTGTGAAGAGCCGGTAATATCCCTTTAAGCTGCTTTAAGTGATATAATACCAAAGAGAAACTTCCTCTATTTCAGGACCACCCCATTAGTTAAAAAGCTGATATTAAAACAAAACTTGCTTCTGCTAGACGTGACGCTCAGCTATCCTTCAAGCTATATGTATATCGTGTGCCAAGTATGGGAGGGTGATTTGGATAATTTTTTTAGCCATGAGAACCAGAGTGAGCCTCCATCAATTTCTGAAGCTAGAAAAATGCGAAAAATGTGTTAAAGCTGATACATTACAATTCTTAGTCACTACAGACAATAGAGTAATAAATCGACTATGGTCCACCATAGCTTTGGATAGTATGTGCACTTTTTTGGTATGCTGTTTGCACTTGCTTTAACTTGGTTCTTTTGCTGTCTATGTTATGATTGTTGCTTGCTTGCTGCTTACCTTGTAGTTATCACATGATTAACTACCAATCAACTTAGGTCACGTGACACCTTGAAAGTATTATAAGCCTGTACATTGGATCAATGAATCACTTGTTACCTACTGCCAACTTACGTACTGTTCTCCCTCTAGTTAGAGTTAGAACTGTAAGCCTAGTGTAGGCAAAGAATATGTAAGTGCAAAGACATATCAGACCAGATGTAACAACACCGATCTCGAATGGTGCGATTGTGCAAATGTTGAATCCAGGTACACCAAACCGTTCTGACTACAGTCAACATGTGTTCATTTCTCACGTATTATCGCAGCTGCAGAATGTTCAGAGAATTAACATCATTTGGGACGATTATAGGGAAGATAAAAGATACAACAAGGGAAATGAGAGTCAAGGGCGTACGTAGACTGGTTTACCCCAATACCACCAGTACCATAGAATTGGCGGTTTTTTCTCGCGTTATAGCAGAAACAAGCTCGAACCTTTTTCATATCTGACACAGGACGTTGGCAATATTAGAATTGAGGACAGTTGCAACTAATGGAACAAACGTTTTGCCTTATCCAAGTCGTGATGATTTGTCTACACTTCAACCATGCTCACATGAAGAAACTTATAGCATAATTGTTGTGCATGCTGCAGATGCTGTTTAAATGGGACACAAGAAAATCATGGTACGCACAACGGATTCGGATGTTGTTGTCCTTGCAGTTGCATTCTGTGCCTTTCAAGAGACTGATATTGATATTTGGATTGCTTTTGGTGTAGGGAAAATTTATATTGCATCCATGTCAATCGTGTGTATGATTATAGAGGAAAAATAAATAGACATAAATCGCTGGAAATAATATTAAGGATATTAATATTAATTAATAATATTATTATTTCTAGTGTATGTTTTTCACTGTTGGCTTATTTTCAATTTTCCTTAATATTATGATTATAGAGGACATGAAAAGGCTACTGAAACCACATTCTTCCATGCTTTCACAGGATGCGATATTGTATCCTCGTTTGCTGGAAGAGGGAAACAGACTGCATGGAATGTGCGGAAAAATGCCTCCTGAAATAACTGCAGCATTTACAGCATTGCCAAATAACCCTGAAGAAGTGCATGCTGAAGCAATGGTTCTAATTGAAATGTTTTGCAGTGCTGCTCTACGGGACAAGGATCTGTAATAGAATTAACAATGCCAGAAACTCTCTATTCTCAAAGAAAAACCGAACACTAGAGGAATTCCTCCAACAGAAGATGCATTTCCGATTCACATGAAAACGGCAGCGCTTCAGGGAAGTATTATATGGGGTCAGCTAACTGTTTCCAACCCACTGTATCCGGATTTTTCGAACTGGGGTTGGGTTTTAATTGATAAAAAATATCAACCATTGTGGTCCAGGTTACCACAAGCGTCTGCAGCATGTTATGAACTCTTACACACTGTGGCTGCAAAGTTGCTTGCAATAGAACATGTAATTGGAATAATGCCAATGTATGATGCACTGAGTTATGCGCATGTGATGGTGCTTATGAGCCATGTGATCAATAACACTATACTATGTAATGTGTACATTGTGTTGCGTTCATGGCAGATAAAGATGTTGGGTATGTATATGGATTTAAGCGCTAAAGCTTCAATTTATGTGCATAAGTTTACCAACATTCAGTATCAGAGAACACATAGCTTCATATTTGTAAGCTTAGTTAAAAGAGTGTATAAGTTTATTACAAGTCTAACAAAAATAGAACTTTATCGTTGAAATACTTAACTACGTATGTTAGCAGGAGCCTACAGAAAACAACTGGTATAGGACTAAACATTAGTATAAACAGATTTTATCTGTGCTAGTAAAAAAAAATTACTTAGTTCATGCAAAGCGTTATTTTTTTTTGTATAAGAGAATACAAAAACATTTGTCGTAGTAAAGTAAAACATTTTTTAAACAATTAGTTTTATTTTTTAAATACGCAGAAAATATGTCCGAATATTTTTTACTATTAAAACTGCCACAAGAATTACACGCTAGGAATGCAGTTTGTAGAATTTCAGAAAGATATCATAAATGCTTTCTAACTCGTAACTGCAACGAAACTATCGTTATAGAGGAAAACTCTTTATGTAGGTTGCTACAATGCATTTTCACACAAATATTTGTTTTAACTGTAGTTCCGATGCATCGACAGAAGCGCCTTTGATGACGACCGAATGTTAAATGCCAGTTATCGTCAAGAATGGTTGTCCCTACGTTAAAATGAATAGGACCATTCTCATAGGAAATTTCCTGCTAAAGATTTTTCGTATATAATATTTTTATTGGTTTAACTGATCAGAAGTTGCAAGCAAAAAACTGTTTTTTTTTTCTGGCGGTCATTTTTGATTTATGACGTCACCGTGTGAAATTCAGCATCCGTTTGCTGGAGTTGTTACGAAACTCTGTAATCTGGCCTTTGGACGCAGGACTCTGGTCCCACGTTGAGATTCGGGGATATTGTTTGGGTTTAAAACATTGGCGAAGTGGTGACCTGGAGTTATCACTCTGTTGAGTCAGAAGTGCAAAATTTATATAAGTTTTACATTTTTTTAAGGTGAAAATGAGGATGCTTGTTCCTTTTGGATTGCACCACGAGCAATTAAGAATTGAACTCCCTGACTTAATATCATGTTAGGTTTTGTACATGCCTTGGTTCATAATTTTTATTTTTATTTTTTTTTTTTTACATGTACTGATGTTTCAAGTGTGTGTCATTTTGGTGATCTTACGGTTTTCCATTTGATCACTTGTGGGTCCCATGTTTGTCATGTGCACCAAGATTCAGTTAACTATGGGTTAAAGGGATAGTTTGGCTGATAAACTGGTGTCAAGGGTGTGTATATGATTTCCTTTAGAACGTTTTGTACCTTTTCTTCCACTTAAGTTTCATTTGTTAAACGTTGCTTCCCTTTTTCGATTTTTTCTCTTACGTCTTGTGTTGCTGTCATAAAATGTCCTGATGACGTGATTGCGATCTAGCTCCTTTATGTTACTTCTTATGTCTCATTGTACATTGTTTCCTAGCTCTTAGTTTCCGAGTTATTTCTTCCCTTGTTTTTTTCCCCATTTTATTTGTTTCCTGTTATTAATTATGTTATTCATCAGTGAAGTACAGGATGATTGGAAAAGAAATACAGTTTGAAGCATTCAACTATTGATAAACTATTCAACTTATTAATAAACGGTTTTCATCGTCATGTTCTGCAACTCATAAAATGTTGCCTAGCAAGCCGTACATGTTTTATGTGGGCTCCCTTAGTTACACGCCATACATCCATGCGATAATCAAGTTCCTGCAAAACACAGTTTTAGCATATTCTCGTCAATTACGGTAATTGCTGTTGTTATCCGTTGCTTAAGATCTTGTAGGGCGGTTGGAAGGGAAGGATTGAACACCTTATATTTGACATATCCCCATTAAAAAGTTACATGGTGTTACATCAGGGCATCAGGCTGGCTAAGTCATGAGTTCCTCGTTGTTTGTTGATGAGCTCCCTATTCAGCACATCCACAAACAAGCAACTCATGATTTGGCCAACACGAAGCCATGATCTAACGCTATGTGAGTTTTTTATGGGGCTATGTCATAGATAAGGTATTCAATCCTCCCTTTCCAACCGACCTACAAGATCTTAAGCAACAAATAACAGCAGCAATTACCATAATTGATGAGAATATGCTGAAACTGTGTTTTGCAGGAATTTGATTATCGCATGGATGTATGGCGTGTAACTAAGGCAGTACACATAAAACATCTACGGCTTGCTAGGCGAAACTTTGAGTTGTAGAACATGATGGTGAAAACCATTTATCGATAAGCTGAATAGTTTTCGTTTAATAAATGACAAGGGCGAAATGAATACGGTTTCAGCAAGCGAAATAGCCGAAACGTCTCCTTGTTTAGGGCTCCATATGGAGGCCCAGACAAGCAAAAGTTTCTGCTATTTCGCTTGCTGAAACCGTATTCGTTTCACTCTTGTCATTTGCCCTAGCAAGCATAGCCTAGCTCTCATCCACAAAGTATTATCTACTGACGAGCCAAGACAGGGCGAAAGAGTCTGTCTAGTGATCTTTGTAGGTGAGAGCTAATTGATATTAAATGTTTAATAAATGCTCCAAACTGTCTATTCCTTTTGTAATCACCCTGTAGGTTTCTTAATGGAAACCTTTGCTAAAGTAAGTCATGTTCTTATGATTTAGCGGTGTGTAGCATATCATGTATTTTTTGTCAACAGATTCTCGAATCTTAAAATAATTTAATTTAGCCCATACTTCCACCCGAAGACTGAAACTTGAATTTTGGTTTGGGATGGCTTGACATACTGCTTGGGTTCGT
The DNA here is from genome assembly GCA_023313725.1 of Lithobius niger. Classification (NCBI taxonomy): domain Eukaryota; kingdom Metazoa; phylum Arthropoda; class Chilopoda; order Lithobiomorpha; family Lithobiidae; genus Lithobius; species Lithobius niger. The sequence goes on along the minus strand of JAHWFP010022123.1, from coordinate 71,719 downwards.
TGTGTGATTCAAGTAATCTTTTTTGAGGTAAGGTGCATTTAACCGTCATATTCTCGTTTACTGATCTATTCATTCTTTAAACCACGTATGCCATTTTCTGCTTGAGCTTCCTGCTAATTTTCTGGGCATTAAGACAAAAGCTGGGGACACCTTTCTTGTGTAGCCAGGGAGGATACGCCGCGTCTCGCAGTTGCGTTTGTTCATTCTTGCTATTCACTGTCGACCGACCGGTTAAGATTTGGAACACACCTTTCTGTCATGATGGTACATGGTAGGTATCTCGAACGGTCTTAGCTGAATTAGTTATTTATCATTTAGTATTTAAACATGTTGGGGTTTAGTGTTTGTGCTTATGCTTACTTATTAGATTCTTAAAAGAGAAGTTTGAGCCATTAAGAGCCCTTCAAATTTATTGCAGGTGACTGAAAGAAGATAAGAAAATGTGGGTGAGTAAGGAGGATAGATTCATTAGGGTGACTATTGGTGGTAAGGTTGGTAAGAAGCTTGGAGAGAAATTTAAAGGCAAGGCATAAGTTGGTTACCACCATAAGCAAAAATAAAAAATAAATGTTTTCCGAAGAAAACTTGAAAATAAGATGACAGCTGGCCTTGTTTGGGTGCAAACATTGCAGTAGTTTTTATTTACGAAAAACCAGTAGAAGGTTAAAAAAAACTTGTTTCTGAACACTAAGGTGATGTAAGGAAAGGGAGGACGAAGTAGAATGCTATTGCTAGACGTGTTTGGGGAAATGGACCATAATATTGACTTGGGGTGTCGCGATTCTTAGGTTAGTTATTTGCCCAAATAAAGTTTCCAACATTTTAGCCATAATCGCGAGTGCATGAGTTAAGTTACGATCAGTTAGTTCACAGCAATTTGCTTAGTAAGAGTTACGATAGTTACGATAGTTACGATAGTTTTATGGTTACGATAGTTTTAGACCTTTGTGACTATAATTTAACAAGTACGCGGTTTGTTCATCATAAATTATTAAATAAGAAAGAAATTGGCTTACCGTCCAAAATCGAGAATTTTCCTACGAGAATTTTCCGACTATAATATTCCTGTAACCACGCGTGTAACCACGGGAACACGCGTAAGAGATACATTGTTGTAGGAGCGGCCTAGGATGCTAGACTAGATTCAGTAGGGTCGATCCACATAGGAGTTGGCCTTTATTCAGGAAGTTTTGTATCTCGATGGACGTTAACCATGTAGTTAGTTAGTTAAATTCCCCTCGTTAGGGGTGATAATGATGTATTAAGTCTACTAGTTATAAAGTTATTTTTACTCGTGCTGCATGAGCTCGAGAATGTGCATATGTAGCATTGTTGAATTTTGTAATGCTAAATTGAAGAAGAAATAAACTTCACTTCATCGGCTGGGTTCAAACCAGCAACATCTCCTCAATTTTGCCTCCTGCTTCCCTTCTTGGCCAGGGACACTTTAGGACTAAAATGCGGGCCTACTAAGCGAAGGATTTTTAGGGCTAATTTTGGGCCTCACTAAGACTTTTACTTTTCCATCATGGTGTAAGTGCATTGAGTTTGAGAAGTTGGGTGTTAACTAACATGTGACTTTCTTACAGTAGCAATTTCGGTTGGACTTTGGTTGGTGTGAGTATGCCCCCACTGCAAACCTAATTCCTCCTTAGCAACTAAGTAGAGTAAGAGCCGAGGATAACGTAGCCTTGCCGTATTAGTTAGCAAGATAATCGCTACACCTCGAAGGACAACCTATGTAGAAGGCTGCCTAGTACGTAAGCCCCACCCAAACCCTAACCTAACTTGATTCAGTCTCATAGCTTTCTCACTGCCGTTTCCGGACATGGGGAGGTGTTAGTGTTGTTAAGAATGTCAATGGTACGGTAGTTGGAAAAGGAAAATTTGTGAAAGTTAGTGCGTTAAAGCCTGTGCTGACCAGCTTATGAATGGAAATGTAGATATGGAAAATGTTGGCAACTATAATGGTATTTAGAAAATGTAACTGGCTCTTCATTTATTCTCTTTGTTTTTGTTCTTAGTTTATTGTTATTCATAGATGGCACCACTTGGCATGCTGATGATCTTTGCTGGTTTTGGTAGTTCTCACCAGAGGGAGGTAGTGTTGTGGTAGTGGGAAAGCACTGGTTTTGAATTTTGGCACTTAAAAGGTTCGCACTTGACAGACAAGACGAGCAGTGGGTGTTGATTGATTAAACTTTCGGCATGTATGCAGTATGCAGAATGTGGGAGTGTGTGTTTATACTTTTATGCTTAGGAAAAATATTTATTTGGTTTTGTTTTCCCTTTTAGCCCTGATGATGCCTTATTAGGCGAAAGCGCTTTTAGGCTGAATTAAATTTGAAGACGTCCTAATGGCTAAAAAATCCGTTTTATTTTACTTCAAGACATCATAAACACATATTTTTTATTACATTCTTATGTTAAATATTTTTTTTATTTATTAAATGATGGGTTGCACGAAGTACTAACAATAATTAACATACAGTTGAACAATTATTTTACATTATCAACATTACATTTTTTACTTAACACAAACAAAATAAAAAAAAACCATTCGCTTCAATTAGTTATCAACATTAATATTTTGCTTAATACAAAAAAAATACTTTCAATTATCTTAATTAGGTATCAACATTAAACACAAAAACAGCAAGTTTAAAGAGTGAAATAAAAATGAACCACAATAATAATAATAATAACTATTTTCATAGGCTACCTGGTTTATGTAATTATTTATCATACATGAATAAAATCGTAATTGTGTTTTTATTTATTTTGTTTTATAGCACTCATCTTGTTATGTTATTTCCCCATTTAATCACCAAATAGTGCACTTGCATATACATGTTCCGGGTTCTTCATCTGTGTTGAGTCCTCACAATGAGAAAAGTGTGGCGAAACAGTACTTGGTTTCCGTCTTCTCGTTAGAGTGGAGTGTTGGCATGGCTGACGACTCGTATGCTGCATGTTCTTCGTTCATGCATGTCTTCAATGTTGAAGGCCGTCAATCTTGGAGCTTCTGTGTCCTGTTCAAGTTATTAATCAAGGTAAGAAAGATCATATCAAAAACCAAAACTGGTAAAAGGGGCCGCCAAGTTCCGAATGGTTCAGCCCTTCAAAGGAGTGATATCAACACACCAAAACATTCGCCAAGTTAATCGCACCGCTTAATAATTCGAAGGTAAATGAAAACTAGAACACTGCTAGCAGTATTACTCGTAGCTAAGCTATATCACTACACTGAGCGTTTTATGCACAAGCGTTTATTAGTCCAGCGTAACAGGAATAATTACTTGTCTGCCGTGTTATCCATGCGTATCATTGTTACATGAGCTTGCTGTATTGCGGGCAAGTTAGGATTCATCAGGTGTTCTAATAACGTTGAATGTCACGCCTGGTGTTGGAACTATTTTTCGTTATTCGTTGTACCGTATTACAGAATGTGATGCCGAAATTTATCGCTGCTTCCGTAACTTGAATTTGTCTTATCCACTAAGTGCTACTTCTAATTTTAACCTGTAGTATGAGGTTACCGCTACGTTGTACTGACTTTTCCTATTGAAGGGTGTATTCCGAAGATCAATAATTAAGGCTATTGCGCCGTAATAATTATAACGGCTAATGTTCAACAACAACCCCGTGTTTGACACTAGCATAACCAAGAAGCAAGATAGAACCGGAGCAATATTTTCACACGATCCACTCATTAATTCGTAACTTGATAATCATTACTTGTGCAAACGTCTTGTACGGTGTATTTATTTAACCCCTTGTTCATCAGAAAAACAGTTGTACTTCTTGTGCGGCAAAAAATGCTCAAATGCTTTATGAAATCTTGTTTGACCAATACTGACCCTTCTTCTCAAGGATTCCTAGTGTTGAACACTAGAGCTCTGCGCTGGCTAATCTATAACTCACAAATCGCTGCGGTAACAAAAACGCTCCCTCCTCCCAAAACGTACTAAAAGTGGCAATAGTCGATAAATAAATTAAATTTCATATTTATTATCAATGGAGCCAATTATTGTGGCCTAATTTATTTTCTGCATTTATAGTGCGCACTTTACAAAAAAATTGGACTGCATTGGAGCTTACGTTACGAAGCTCATGTTGAATTAAACGGAAAAAAAGAGACTAAAGCGGCTGCCTTGGAAAAATGTCCTTGGCCCACTCTATTTATAGATTTGCCTTCTGCCTTGTGTTGGCCCCTCACACAATTCAGTCCTGATGCCGTCAGTGCCACATGCACAAGGTGTCTCCCACTTTGTTTGCCACATTAAAACTGGTTGTGGCCAATGTGTCTGATAAAGTCTTCTGTGATTCTATCAGACACTGGAATGTGCAGCCAACAGTGAGCCTGATGTGTGACAGCGTTCCTTCGAGCAGTCTTTGAGGCATGGCCGCATAGCTTTTCTTTTGGATTCTCGTCTTTCTTTTTAATTTGGTCTTCGTTTGGTGTGGTATGGATTTTTGCTACATACGCAACTTGGGTGAGCAAAAAAGTTTACTTATACTCAGTTATGAGCACGAAGGTATGCCATGTGAAAGAGGCACCACCACCGGCTGAAAGTCTGCAGAATCTGGCAACATCTGGCGTCATGTTGTACTATCTTGCAATTGCTTGAACCAGGCCCTATTCGCTCGCTCCGAAATCTAGCCAACTTTCCATCAAGTTTACTCGCGAACGAAACGAGCTGCGTTATCTGTGGGACACGACCACAAACTAATGTCAGCACTACTACTTCCGGCAAATCCAAGACTGAATTTGAAAGTTAAAATCAAGTGTTTGCTGATTTTAACTCCACAGTTAAATCAGGGGTGTAGAGATCAGCAGTAGCTGTATCGAGCTCTTCAACAAATGTATTTTTCGTTACGTTAATCTTGCCATCCATTCGCGATTGTTGTGCAGAATGATTCGTCAAGACTGACAAGCACGGAATTCGCCAACAATAAGGTTGTAAATTGTACAATATTTGTAGTTATTGCCATGATTGACACGAAGCAGGCGGACTACTGTGCATCGCATACGAAGGCGTTGTCAGAAAAAGACAATTTCTTCAACTGTGCTTTTCGTGCTGTTCCCTATCATGCTCAATGCCAAGACATCAACGACGATCTTTTTAGGAAGATAACCAAGATTAAGCACCCAGGTATTGTTATGTATTGTGACAACTGTATTACCAGTTGATCCCTGAAAAAACCTAACAAGACACCTGCACATGTGTTTGTTCTGCGGAAACAGATTGACAATGCTGTTGATACAATCGCACAAGTTGTTGGAAAGTTAAAAGATGAACTAAAACAAGTTAAGAGTAATTTAAGGATTTCTGAAAGCTAACAAGCCAAATAATAAGCAGCAACGAGGAAAACCATCTGATGTTTCTCAGCGAAACCAAACTGAATTAAAGCCAGGGTCAATTATGAAAGGAACCCAGTTGGAGGCGAATGTAACAGTGCATCATGAAGCCAAGTGATCCAGTACAGTATGCAGCTGCAATCAGGGGAGAGGCTAATAAGGTCCCAAAAAAAGGTAAAACTAGCATGATCCGTAAAAAAAATGAAGCTGCTAAGCCACCAAATAGTGGTAAGCCTAACGGGGCATCCAGTAATTATGATGGTGGTAAGTTTGAATAACAAACATCTATTACTAATCAGTCACCAGAAGAAAATGAGGACAATTCACCTGATAATGAATTCACTGAAGTTTCAGCAAACGAAAGAAAAAGGCTCGTGCACCTGTTACTGCTGGAACAAGACCACAAGGAAAAGAGGCTTGGCTAAAGGAAGTGCCTCGCACCCTCAGAACGGCTAACATCTACATTGAAACATGTGATCTGGTCACCACCAAGGAGGATCTTCACAACTTTCTATCATCTGAAGGGCTGGATGAATTTGAAATACTGAAGGTGCCAACTCGAAGCAAATATTATGTATCGTATTTTCAGTCAACCGATTCTGTGAGGATTTGGCTGAAGGGATTAGAATTACTTCAACGTTGCCATAGAAAAATTAACAGTTCGCTGCTGCTATCGCAGTGGTGACAATGGGGATGATAGTAACTTAGCACTCCCTAACTGGCTCCCTTTGCCTACGAGAAAAGCTGGATTTGCACTGGGTACTTTAATTTGCCGAGGATACGGTTGGAGAGTGACTCACTTGATATTAGTGCCACTGAAATTGAAAGGGAGTTTTTGGTTTTACCCTTTCTAACAACATTGAACAAGTAATTCAGTTTCACACCAGAATTGTACAGGGATAAAAGCCTTCTACTCTGGACATCATGCTCATCTCAGAGGACTTGCACAGTCAGAACCACAACTCTCTCCCACCACTGGGTAAAGCAGATCATAGTGGCATCTGTTGGGAAGTACCAGGCCCAAACTTCACAACTGTTTCCGTAATGATGGCGAAGAACTCGGTACCCGAGCCAAGAAAGACTTCTTTAGAGCTGATTACAAATCCATCAACGAATCCTTGGCAGCTGTGATATGGGAGGAGATATTCTGACCTAGCACAAGCATTGAGGGTGACTGGGCTGCACTGAGGGAAACCAATTACTCCCTTATTGAAAAGTATATCCCAGAGAGAGGGAAGTACAACAGTAAGATACCTAACCTTCCAAAACACATTTTAGCTGAGATTAAAATCAAACGATCACTTTGGAGTCGATTCTTCAGGAGCAGACAAAACTCTGACCTTGAAAAATTCCAAGCCCAACGAAACAAGGTTGTTGACCTACTTCGAACATTCAGAAGAGAACAGCTCGAGGAAGTGGTGAAGAATATCAAGAGGAACCCAAAGAGATTTTTTGGACATCTGTGGCATCAGTGTAATGCAGAGCCAACAGTCGTAAGATTACTCGACTCTCAGAGTAACAAAGTGATAAATGTTAAGGACATACCAAACGAATTTTGAAAACAATTCCAGTCAGTTTTCCATCCTGGAGGCAAAAAGGTGAAAGGTGAAGGACTCTTACGCATGACCAATGTTTTGCAACATCAAATCCTTGTTGTTTTAAAAAACCTTGATGCTAATAAAGCATGTGGTCCAGATGGAATTCCTAATAAACTTCTGAAGGAATGTGCACACACACTGGTAGCACCTCTGGCAGCCTTTTTCTCGTAGTCTTTAGTTTAGGCCAGATCCCAACAGAATGGAGACGGGCAAATGTCATCCCTATCTACAAAAAGAAAGGAAGCCGTATGTCTGCCATCAACTACAGACCAGTGAGCCTTCCGACTAGCATAAGCAAATGTTGTGAGGTGGTTTTCCTTGCATTTTCAATGCTGAGCTTATTGACCTAGGAATTGTGGACAATACGCAGCATGGATTTGTTCCAGGCAGGTCATGCAATACGAATCTTCTTTCAGCAAGAAACAAGTGGACCATGCCTCTCGACGAGGGATCAGTGGTGGATGTTTTCTTTGCGGACGTTGAAAAAGCATTTGATACTGCAGAACATGGCGTTCTTATTGACAACCTCTGTTCTCGTGGAGTTAGTTTAGAGAGGGTAAAATGGATCGAAGCATTCCTGTACCTGCATTCCTGCAGAGAGCAAAGGGTTGTTGTCAATGGCATGCAGTTTGCCTGGATGTCAGTTACATCAGGAGTGCCGCAGGGATCGGTCCTTGGGCCAAAGCTGTTTCCCTGTACACTGCCGAATCTCATCAGGCTGTGAAGAATGACTGCTGGAAGTTTGCTGATGATGTGAAAGGATCTGCCATGACGAATGATCTAGAAAAAAGTACTGAATTTCAAGGGGTCATTAACAGTCTTCAGTCGTGGTACGACAGTCACGATATGCGACTGCACCCACAGAAGAGTGGAATAATGCATCTTGGTTCAAAGAACATTGATAGAGATTATTTCCTTGATGGTACGAAACTCCAACGTTTTGACAGTATCCGAGACCTTGGTATTATTGAGGATAACCTTTCAGTCAGCCGACAGTGCGCTGCTGCTGCTGCAAGAGCTAAAAGAATGGCTGGGTTTCTTTCTCGGCATATTCCAAAGCTTAATCCAAATGAGTTTTCCCGGGTTCACAAGACCCTTATCAGACCACTTATTGAGTTTTCTGATGTGGCCTGGGACCCGTGGCTGAAGAAGGACATCAACCTGTTGGACGAGGCTCAGAGGTTATCCTCTCGCCTGCTTATGAAAGACAGGCTCACATACGAAGGTAGACTTAAGGTAGCCAAGCTTCCTATTCTTGAATAGAAGAGAGAGAGGGGACGACTTATTAAGTGCTTCAAGATTATGAAAGTACAATACAACATAAATTCTTCAGAATTCTTTAGGCCCGCTACTACTGCCAATCTTCAGGGAAACTACCTGAAGATCCAGTAGCCCCATGCAAGACTCGAAGTAAGAAAGAACTTCTTTTCTGTGCGTGTTATCAATAATAGGAACGCTCTCCCCGATGAGGCGGGTTTGACAACCACCACAGACAAATTTAAGGCAGCCCTCGACAAACATATGCGCTCCCTGTAATCCTTCTGTTCCCCCTCCCCCTTTCCCTTGTCTTCCCCTGTTTCCTTTTTCTCTTCAGCTACAAGTCTCTGGCTCTGCTGTGTCCCCGGTATTAAACTAAACTAATGTACACGAGGCAGGTGCTGGTCACCTACCTCAAATGTCACTTTCACCTGCATCCGCAGTTGGTGTTCTCATGGCAAAATTGAGAAACTAGAGTACCCGTTATGGAGTTTTGAAAGCGTTGTTTGAGCGGTATGTCTAGCAAGAGAGTCATTCCATAATTAAGTGTATTTAACAATCCAAGCGAAGGAATGCACAATGGCATTTCTTTTAATGAAACAAACACGCCACTACTTCCTTAACTATTGAGTCAAAATTTGGTACGTCCTTGTGCACCTGGGAGCATATGTAAAGGTTTACAGTGCCAGTGACGCCTTGGTATTTTCGTTTGCTTTTCAGTCGTTGATAATACTGCTTTAATTGACACTTCTAGTTAAAATCCTTGTTACAATCTCCACATTCATACGTTTTGTCTCCCACTTTGTTTACGTGAATGCCGAGTTCATGGGACTTGCACGAACAATCTTTCCCACACTTACCACATTCTAGTGGGTGTTTCCTACTGTGGATAAGGGCATGCCGCGTCAAATGAAGCTTCCGCGTGAAAGCTTTTCCACACTCCAGACATTCAAACGGGTTCTCACCACGATGTACAAGGGCGTGCCGCGTTAAATTACACTTCTGCATAAAAGCCTGTCCACACTCACCACATTCAAACGGGTTCTTTCCACGGTGTAAAAGGGCGTGCCGCGTTAAATTATCCTTCCGCATAAACGCTTTTCCACATTCACCGCATTCAAAAGGTTTATTTCCGTTGTGTACAAATGCGTGTCGCGTAAAATCCGACTTGTCCGCAAAGCACTTGCCGCACTCATCACATTTAACGAGGTTTTTCCCCTTGTGTACAAAAGCTGCATGGCGCTTTAAATGACACTTCTCCGCAAAGGCCTTTCCACACTCACTACATTCAAAAGGTTTTTGTCCATTATGTACAAGTGCGTGTTGCTTTAAATGAGAATGTCGCGCAAAGGCGTTTCCACATTCATGACATTCAAATGGCTTTTCTCCACTGTGTACAAGTCCGTGCCGTATTAACAAAAATTTCTTTGTAAAAGCCTTTCCACACACAGTACAATTAAATGGCTTCTCTTCATCGTGTACTACGGCGTGCTGCGGTAAGCGAGACTTGTCAACAAAGGCCATTGCTCACTCCGAGGGATATTGCCGCGATCTTTATATTCACCTAGTTCAATCCCACTGCGAAAAAATACATGCCGTCGTAAAAATTTTCGCGAAAAGGCGTTACCACACTCACTCACATTCACGTTTTCTTTCCAATTTGCATAATTTAGTGGCTGAAGAAGCTTTCCACCATGTTCCTACAATAACCAAATTCCAAGGCAACTCTGCACTACGGCTAACAGAGATTGAAGCTGCATCCCTCTGTGGCAAAGACCCTGTAATGGCGTGGCGTTCGAGATTAGCTTTGGGATCCCAAAGCTAATCTCCAACGCCACGGTAATGGTAGAAAGAATGGTGGAGAACACTCCCTTCAATGGTGGCTCTCAATCTATGGCTTCTCCCAAAAGCGATCGCGGGCAATCTTGGTTAAAATGAGAAGGAGGAAGAACATAGCTATAGCGAACAGAATGCACCACTGTTGGACAGTTTGGCTCCAACCTTGACGTCGCGCGTGCGCAGTAACGTTGCGTCAGCCGTTTAGTACCTTCCGAAACTTCAATCACAGCTCATCAAAATCAATAAGATCAACAGATCACTCGTTACGTCATACCTTTTGTTGCAAATCTTGAGTGAAAATTGAAGCCACCACTTTTTGGGGGGTGATGTTTCACCTTTCTGGGTATGTATCAGTTAAGCTTGTTGGTTGGCATCGGTTAGTGACGACAAGGACGTAACCCAAACCTTTACGTCCCTGGTGACGATGCCGTTCATTGTTGTTATCGCGTCCACATTTTGTTGGTGGGCGCAGGTTTTTGTTGGCGCATGAGCGTTGGTTGTTGTAATGTTTTTTTTTTAATATAGATTAAACAACTTGGGAATCAGTCGTAATGTTGATGCAATTTTTTGGACCTTTTTATGCCTAAACGACGCCAGTTTTTGTTGCTGGGCTCTCCCACTGCCGAGTTGTTTTGACACCTTTAACGTGACCACACGTGGCTAATTGAGTGGACTATGATACGCTAATGAATGTAACCAGGCGCCAGCACTGCAAACTTGCAAACCATCTCGGGGAGATGGGGGAAAGCAGGGAGCTTGGATTACATGTAGCTTTGATAGGGTGGACCTACTTACTATTAGGGCACATTTAGGCTACCACTCGCTTTTGCATTCTCGCAGCTAGAAGCTAGAAATCACTTCAAGTTCCAAAATGGCGGCGGTTCTATGTCTGCCGCCTCGCAACGAAAACAGCAAATAACGTTAGTTCAGTAGCGTTTGGGAAAATTGTTTCGTCATGAGGAATTCTTTATATTATTGGCACGGATTATAAGACTGCAAGTATTTACTCAAACGATGTCGGCTTTAGCTAATCCATTTAGCGTTGTTACATGGCAATGTCACCTATGCCATCGCGATTGAGTTCTAGCTGCGAGAATGCAAAGGCGAGTCGATGCTTAAACACGCCCTTAGGCCGCTTTTACACAACGACTCGCCTTTGAGTTCTCGCGGCTAGAATTTAATTGCGATGGCAATGGCGTCGTTTCCATGGTAACAACGTTATCTGGATTAGTCTAAATCCGACGTCGTTTGAGTAAATGCTTTATGTGATGTCCTAGGCGGGGACACACCTTAGCCCAGCGTGGGCACCAATGGTAATAAACACATGGACTACCAGAGTGTAGGCTACAGCTGATAAGACAGCGAACTTCCTGTTTACTTCTCTTTAAATACAAGGAAGTCATGTGATGCACTTAAGACTATATACAATTATGGAACAGCCTATTAGTAGTTAAAGGGGTATCTTGGTAGGGTTAACATATTGCCATGAAATTGATGGCTGCCATTGTGGAGCACACAAGTGACGACTCCACAATGCAGCGAGCGAAAAAAAAAATAGAAAAAAAATAATCTAAGCCTAGCTGGAAATAAAATTATGATTACGAAGGCAAGATGTATTTTTTAGTGCACTACCTATTTTTAAAGAAAGATACATAATTTTTCGCTTTCGAGGTAAACTAAACACTATTTTTGAAGCTGTTTTTACAAAATAAAGAACTGAAGATGTATATGGTTAAGCAAAAAATTAATAAACTGGCTGAAAACTTGCCAGTTTAAAATTTCTGTTTTGATTTCTGGAGCAATTTTACAATAAATTCAATTTAAATTTTCAATGTTGTTGTTTTAATTTTCGTAGCCTTTTTTTTTGGTTAATTTTCTTTTTGCAGCAACCATTTCTGCAGCTGAAACGCTACAGCGTTGCTGTGGACAAACATCTGGCATTCGAGAGGTGTCCTAGGCGGGGACACACCTTAGCCCAGCGTGGGCGCCAATGGTAATAAACACACGGACTACCAGAGTGTAGGCTACAGCTGATAAGACAGCGAACTTCCTGTTTAATTCTCATTAAATACAAGGAAGTCATGTGATGCACTTAAGACTATATACAATTATGGAACAGCCTATTAGTAGTTAAAAGGGTATCTTGGTAGGGTTAACATATTGACATGAAATTGATGGCTGCCATTGTGGAGCACACAAGTGACGACTCCACACTTTAAGTCTTATAATCCGTGACAATAAGACAAAGAATTCTCCCTGAGGAAATTTTCAGTCACTTCTGAACTCCCATTATTCAGGGTTTTCATTGCGAGTCGACATAGCTAAAACCGCCGCCGTGTTGGAATTTCAGATGATTTCTGGCTTCTAGCTGCGAGAACGCAAAGCGAATCGTTGCGTAAATGCGCCCTTAGGGCACGTTTTTGCAGCGACTCGCCTTTGCATTCTCGCAGCTAGAACTCAATCGCGATGGCAAAGGTGACATTGCCATGGTAACAACGCTAAATGGATTAGCTAAATCCGACATCGTTTGAGTAAATACTTGCAGTCTTATAATCCGTGCCAATAATATAAAAAATTCCTTATGACGAAACAATTTTCCCAAACGCTTCTGAACTCACGTTATTTGCTGTTTTCGTTGCGAGGCGGCAGACGTAAAACCGCCGCCATGTTGGAATTTGAGGTGATTTCTAGCTTCTAGCTGCGAGAATGCAAAAGCGAGTGGTTGCTTAAACGTGCCCTTATGCTGTACCGCGAGAAACCGTGCGAGATTTTGGTAGCTTACTTTGGTAGCATACTTCACACGTGTCTGACGTTTCTGCTTCCATTTTTCGTGCCATTTTACCGATTCTTGCATCTCACTGGCTTTTGATTTTTCTGATGATTCGACACAAAATTGGACTAACAAACGAACGAGTACGCATCATCAAACGTAAGCCGGACCGCTCCAATTACTTAAATTGTTTTAAAGTGCAATAACCTATCAGCACAATCGACAATGCGACTGAAAATCGCAACGTTTGTTATCAGAAGGAGAGCACCGTCACAAGCGACCATCGTAAACGCATGCCATTGTTTTGGTTTCAACGCAACTACGTCAGCTACTCTCGTCTCTGGTGATCTAGTAAGAATTTTTCGTTTTCGATTTCATAATTATTCATTAATTTCATTAAAAACTACTGGCTAGTTAAAACAAACCTTTTTGTTGGTTTCGAAAAACCAAGCGTCGTCTTCTTCGAGCTTTGGTTTGGGAGCAAAAACGTCACTAACTGAATCTCGCTCGTGTGTACCTTACCACGAAAAATAGCTGTGCTATAGCTCAGACGCATTCACCGAGTGGGGCCACCCTATCAAAGCTACGTATAATCCAAGCTCCCTGGGTGCAAGTGTTTGCGGGGCGAGGGATAATCGTCTAACTGGAAAATCGCATAATTGGAAGAACGTATAACGGAAAACAGTATAACGGAATATCATCTAACAGGAAATTCGTATAATGGAAAAGTGTCTAACAGGAAAATCGTATAATGGAAAATCGTCTAATATCCCTGCCTCGCTCGCTGCGGCTATACATATAACATCAGAAACCGCAGTTAGACATTAATCCAGTTAGACGTTTATCCATTATACGATATTCCGTTTAGATGTTTTTCCAGATTTTTTATTTAGGCAGATTTTAGACAATTATCCCATTAGACGATTTTCCAGTTAGACGTTCGTCCGACGCCCCAATATCCATGCCTCGCTCGCTGCGGCTGTACATATAACATCAGAAACCGCAATTAGACGTTAATCCAGTTAGACGTTTATCCATTATACAATTATCCAATACGATATTCCGTTTAGATGCTTTTCCACATTTTTTATTTAGGCAGATTTTAGACAATTATCTCATTAGACGATTTTCCAGTTAGACGTTCGTCCGACGCCCCAGTGTTTGCTAGTGGTGGAGCTATTGAGCATGTGCTACGTACCAGAAACAGATTCATTGCTGACGTTGGTTGACGTAAACAAGCCATAGCAACACGGCTATAGTAGGGAATGAGCTGAACTGTCACCAACTGTGGTGCGTTTGGTTCGTTCTGTTCGGTGCGTTAGGAAGGTACTGATAGTGTGTGAGTAGCTCGCAGAGAACAGGGGGGTTTATTACAGTGGAGTATGGGGGAAAGGGTGAATGTATGAGGAAATTGTTGAAGCTGGTGGATCGGAACGAAAAGAGTGGGCACGACGGAAGGGGAGAGGGATCAATTGTTTTTAGAATAGTAGAAAAAGGAAAAGAAAGCGAGTTAGGGGGTTACATCTCCACTAGAAAGGGAGATGCAAAAGCGAAGCAAACATCAACAATCTTGAGCCTACAGCGGCTATTACGGGTAAAGTAAAATAGGAAAAGAAAAAAGAATCGCTGTAACCGACTAATGTGCAAAAACCCGCAAAATTTAATTCGTCATTGCATGTGCTTTATTTTTTGTGTGAAATATGTATAAAAAGATTATTGAAATTGAAAAATGGATAACAAAGGACGAGTGTTGTTAAGCTACCGCAAATACTGGTCTGCCAATACGACTTAAATCGAGATTAAGTCCACAAGATGAAATATATACGGAAGCAAGGATGTACATTCCTCCCAACGCCATTTTTCTCGATCATCCACATCAAGTATGTACTGCCCCAAAGGTGTGATTTACCTCCCGTTAGTCAATCCATTGTTAAAAACCCATTTTAAAATGCGGCGTCTAGGAAATTTTCTGTTGAATATTAGAAACTAATTTAATAGCAACCTGCTATCATGATTATTGCATCCTTGCAATAACCATGATATTTCATCTGTTTGTGTGTGCATGAACGGTATTAATTTTTAATCGTTTGCCGACAATTACCATGAGATCAAGTAGATAAAATACTAATGCGGTAAAAATTAAGTTATTATTTATGCCAATAGATCGCCAAAGAAAAATTATGAGACACAAGCCTGAAAAATTATATAAAACGTGATATTAAAATACAAGATTTTTTCCAGTTTGTGATGCCGCAATTTTTGTGTTGATTCGTTTCGTCTACTATGCCCAAGTCCAACTGAGGTAGTAGCTGCGTCAGTTGGCCTTGTATTACTACGTTGAGTCTCATGAAACGGTGCGACAGTTACATGCAAGGCTGGAGATCTGCGTTTGGCTGTTAAAGGACAAGGATCTAGAAAAATGGCTGTGGGAGAAATGTACCTTTAAAGTGACACTATCACCGATTGCAAGTTTACAGAGCTGGCAACATCTAGCGCTTTCTAGACCTATCTAGCACTTGCTTGCGTCAATTAGGAATGCACATTCCCATTACTTTAAACGAAACAAACAATTTAAATCGTCTTTAATTATTGAGTGAAAAATTTGGTACGTCCTCGTTCACCTGGGAACAAGCTGTAAAGGTTAACAAAATCAATGCCGCTGAGTGGTGCTACAGTACTTTCATACGGTTTTCAATCGGTGATAGTGCCACTATAATAGTAAAACAAAAGGGCGACAAATAAAATTATGTTGGGTGAAGCATATCACTGGTGTGGCAAGTATCTTAATCCAGAGATGCACTGGATCACTCTTTTTTTGATCCGGTTAGCCAGTGGCCCAGCTGGACCTGGTATTATGGATCGACTTGGTGACCCAACCATACCTTTGTCGACCCAGTGACCCGGCTGACATGGCTTGAATCAGTGACCCAACAGACCCTGTGATTTGATCGAATCAATGACCCTGCCGACATGGCTTGAATCAGTGACCCAACCAGACCCTGTGACCTTGATCAACCTGACGACACAGCCGACATGGCTTGAATCAGTGACCCACCCAGACCTGGATTTACCCAATGATTCTGTCCGATCTGGATTGACCTGGCCAGATCTGGATACCCAGTGAACTTTTCACTTAAATCAAAGACGAGTCTTGTACCCCCGAATGGGTGAGCCACTGTAACAAACAGGTAATTCTAGTATAAGAGTAATAGGCTGGATTTACTTGTCTGAAATGGGATCTAGGATAAGTTGTGGCATAAACAATCCTTTTGGCAAAGCCTGTTCGTCACCAATTGTCACTAGTTAAATTTACAACGTATTTTGTTCATAGTTTCAACGAGTTAAATTTACAACGTATTTTGTTCATAGTTTCAACGCTTGGAAGTGCGATTGTGGCAGGGTCCAATATGGCACTTGTTCTTCGGTCGACAATCTTCCAAGCACTTACAAAATGCTGTCGAAACCAGTCTTTCTGAAAAACGAAAGTTGGCCACCAACGATGACCTCGAACCACCAACACTTGATTTTATGGTAATGGGGCAGCCGTTTCCGGCACCACTGGTCAGATTGTATCTGGTGATGCGTGTGATCAAGTAAACGCTAAGCCTGTACCAAACCATTCTGTTCTTGGTAGTCACTTAACTGCAATTGTCAATGGTATTAACAAGGAGCTTGGCACTTGGCGCAGGGGCACGGAAATTTGCTGGCTCCTGCTAGCATACATAAAATTAGCCCTTCCCAATGACTCGTCAATGAGTCTCAGAAACGAAATAACTTTAATGAATCCCATAACCTAACATTTTTTATTGTTAACTTTACGAGTGAACGAAACAAAGCAGTGCAGATTTTTGATTTGTGTAGCCAAGATAAACCGAATGTTATTATTGGAAGAGAAACTTGACTAGAGGAACTGGAACCAGATTGTGCCTTTCCCTGTGAATATATTGTTTACAGAGTTGACAGAAAATCTCACGGTGGTGGTGTGCTTATTGTGGTAAAAGCAGAGTTTGTGTCTTACCAGGTTTCTTTAGACACACTTGGGGTTGAAGCATGTGCTTTGCGTCCTGAGAACTCAGTGGTTATGTCATGTTATCGCACTGATGGTGACATG
Organism: Lithobius niger; assembly: GCA_023313725.1. Classification (NCBI taxonomy): domain Eukaryota; kingdom Metazoa; phylum Arthropoda; class Chilopoda; order Lithobiomorpha; family Lithobiidae; genus Lithobius; species Lithobius niger. The sequence goes on along the minus strand of JAHWFP010022123.1, from coordinate 54,782 downwards.
CGTTACATGCTGCACACGATTGCAACACCAGTGGTAAGTTGATTACTGGTGGCAATTTTAATTTAATTACAATCTGTTGGGGGAGGAGCTCAACTTTTATGAGCAGCAGGATGAAAATTCACTCGCTATGTTGGACATGATGGCCAAGTTTGACTTGGCGTAAATTGTTAGCAAGCTAACAAGGGGAAATAATTTTCTGGATTTGTGCTTCACTAACCTTGACTTGAACAGAATTGGCAGTGTCGTGAAGGAAGGGCTGTGATTACAAATGCATTGTGGTTGATATCAGGGTAAAATCTAAATTGAAAACTCAGGCTAAAATTCAGTTCTGCTGTAAAAAAGAGCAAACGTTGCTGCTATTGCTGATTACCTGGAAGAGGCTATCATGAATTTTGACAGAGATGTTCAGGATTGGTCTGTTCACCAAGCTTGGGACATCCTAAAGTATATTATTAAGGAGCTTGTTGAGAAGTTTGTTACTACTAGTACTGCAAAATATCCTACTGTCTTGCCATGGGTTAATAATGAGTGCAGGAAACTGATCAAGAAAAGAAAGACGCTGTACAATAAGTGTAAAAAGTAGGAATGAAATCGACTGGTCTGAATATAAGCAATTGGATGTTTTGGTTAACACCAAATTGAAGGAAGCACGTACAAACTTCTATGATAATCTTTCTAACCTTCTAGGGTCAAACCCAGTGAGTTTTTTTTTACTTTGGCTAGCGGGAAAAGGGGAGGGTCATGCGCTTCCCGCGTTAAGAAGCCAGGATGGTGAGCTCATTATTAATACTGCTGAAAACTGTAACGTTTTGAATGACTACTTTCAATCAGTGTTTGGGCGCTCTAACAAGGGACCTCGAGCACTGATCAAAAGCAGCAGTACTGGGATGCCAAAATGTTGGAATTATCAGTCACCTTTGAAGGAGTTCAGAAACTGATCAATGCATTGTAGACTGGGAAAGCTTGTGGTTCGGATGGAATCGCAGCTAAAATTCTTAAGCTGATCCTGCCTTACAGTGCAGTTTTTAACGGTAATGTTTAACAAGTCACTGACTGAGGCTGGACTCCCAGTGACTGGAATTTTGCTAGGGTGGTCCCCTTCATAAGGCATGGGATAAAACCGATCCCGGGAACTACTGGCCAGTAGCTCCGTCTTTGGTGGTGAAGATGTTGCAGCACATCGTTGTGTCTTGTGTTAGCAAACATCTGGAAGGAAACGAACTTCTACATCTGTATGGTTTCAGAAGAGGAGGTTCTTGCGAATAAATGCTTGTTGACCTTCAGCATTTCATTGTCACGGGTTTGGAACAGTGTGAGCAGGTTGACATGGTCTCTTTTGACCTTTCTATAGCATTCAATACAGCAGACCATCGACTGCTTTTGCACAAAATGGCTGTGTGTGGTATTGCAGATGGGGGCTTGAACTGGATGTCCAACTTCCTTGAGTGTAGGGAACAAGTTGTAGTAGCTGATGGACTGACATCTGACTCAAAGCAAGTAACCTCAGGCGTACCGCAGGGTTCAGTGTATGGTCCTCGCTGCTTTTCATTCTCTTCCAGAATGATGCTCTGGATCATTTTTCAAGTGCAGACTTCTATATTGCTGACGATGGAAATTTAGCAGCAGGAATTAAGTATTCTGATGACTGTTTGGCTCTTAGCAGAGACACCGTTATCTTTTGTAAATGGAGTAAGAATTGGAATGTAAAGATTAATTGTACCACGACTAAAGTTATGTCATTCACAAGGAAACAGCTGGATAATACAGTGCTGTATGACCATACTTTAGGTGGGAAGGTGCTCAATAGAGTCACCAACTTAAAAGTGTTTAGGTGTGCACTTGACCTCAGAATGGCAATGGAATCTGCATGTGTCTGATATTGCTAAGGGTGTGGAGAGGATAATGCGATTCTTTTACAGGGTACTGCGGGATGCTCCTGAAAATACTCGCTTGGCGGCGTACAAAAGCCTTGTTTGGCCAAGACTCAGCTGTTTCTTGCGCTGCGAAAAACTGGCTGATTTTGCCTAGTGGGTTGACTTTTGTGGATGGCATCGGAAGGGTTATAAGAAATAGTGTTGTGCATTCCTTCGCTTGATGCAAGCAAGTGCGACATAGTACTGGATACTGCTAGATTCTGTAGATTTTCATTCGGTGACAACTTATGTGGTCCCTGTGACTGGCTGCAGGTTTCAATAACTCTAGTCCACGTGATTTCGCCGAAAACTAGGCCTTGGTCTTTGTTAAAGTGAATACCACTAACTTAACTTAAAGTGGCACTATCACCGATTGAAATGCCAACGAAAATACCATGGCGTCATCTAGCGGCAATATTGTCCACCTTTATAGCATGCTCCCAGGTGCACGAGGACGAACCGAATGTTCAATCAATAATTAAGGATGTCGTGGCTTGTTTGTTTCGTTAAAAGAAATGCCGTTATGCATTCCTTTGCTTGGTGCAAGCATGAGCTAGATAGTACTACATAGCGCTAGATGTTGTCAGGTTTCGTCCGCTTTCAATCGGTGATAGTGTCACTTTAACCTACACAACTCGAAAATAAGTTTGGATCAAAGCTTTGCTTTTATTTTTTTGTTTGCCAGGGTACATACTCACTGAAGTGTCCCGGCAATGCGCCCCAGATAGGCTTGGATACTCCCTCCACAATCAAAAAGTTGCTTTTGCCTGTCTGGAAGCGCTTTAGGAATTTTAATTACGATTCCCATGTCAGTTGGTTGCTAACCTCTCCACAGTCAAAAGGCTTTTTTCACTGTGTACAAGTGCATGCCGTTTTAATACAAACTTGTGTCCGAAAGCCTTTCCACACTCACCGCATACAAAAGGTTTCGTCGCACCATGCACAAGTCTGTGCCGCATTAAATAAGATTTTCCCGAAAAAGCCTTTCCACAATCATCACATGCAAACGGTTTCTTTCCACTGTGTACAACCGCATGCAGCGTTAAATTACCCTTTTCGGCAAAGGCTTTTCCACACTCACCACATTCAAACGGTTTATTTCCACTGTGCACAAGTCCATGCCGCGTTAAATGAGACTTGTAAGCAAAAGCTTTTCCACACTCACCACATTCGAAAGATTTCATTCCACTGTGAATAAGTGTGTGCCGCGTTAACACACCCTTGTGTGCAAAAGCCTTTCCACAATGATCACATACATACGGTTTCGCTCCACTGTGTAAAAGTACGTGTCGTGTCAATAGAGACCTGTGAACAAAAGCCTTTCCACACTCAACACATTCAAAAGGTTTCGTTCCACTGTGTAAAAGTGTGTGCACCGTTAAGTTACTCTTTTCTGCATACGCTTTCCCACACTCACCACATTTATACGGTTTCATCCCACTGTGTAGCAGTGCGTGCCGCGTTAATAATGACTTCTGCGCAAAAGCTTTTCCACACTGACCACATTCAAACGGTCTTGCTCCACATTGTACACGGACGTGCCGCGTTAGTAAAGACTTGCGTTCAAAAGCCTTTCCACACTCACCACATTCCAACGGATTCATTTCACTGTCTGATTAATTAGACCCTGGCCTGTTCTGATTAGGCTAACACTGATTAACACAGAAATTCGTTGATGTACTCCACAATGACAGTTCGCGAGTCTGTTGACTCGATTACAACTGCATGGCAACGGCCTATTCCGTGCGTTCCGTTTGGCAGAGCGCTTCAGCGCTTATCAGAATCACTGTCCCGTTTGCATGAGAGCTTCGTTTGCTGTAGCGCTCATAACTGTTCCGTTTGCAGGAGCTGAGAAAGTGCTTCCAAGCAACGCAAAGCAGAAAAATAGCTGCTTTTTCGAGGCAGGGTACTTTACCTGTGGACGCGTACGGCTGGACGTGCCAGGTGCCAGCATGCCCCTACCATAGATTAGAAAGTTAACTAGATGTACCGTCTTACTTCTTCCCGTCCTACGCGGAGCTCTGGCGGTAGTTGCGGCTACTAATACCTCTGCTAATGCTTTTGTCTTCGAAGCAGCAGAAGGCAAAGCATTAGTAGAGATGTTAGTAGCCGCAACTACCGCCAGAGCTCCGCGTAGGACGGGAAGAAGTAAGACGGTATATCTAGTTAACTTTCTAATCTATGCCCCTACTGCATCCAGCCTGTCGCATCCAGAGGTAAAGTACCTTGTAAACTGCAAACTGCACTTTTCACTTATCTTTATTTTTTCCTAGTATATTGTTGATATATATATGTTCTTGTGCATAACTACTTAATGTACCAAGTCGTACAATTAAAAGCAATTTGATTTGATTTGATTATATGTGGGCTTTTTCGGCTTAGCTTCAAGATGGCAGCTCCTTTGTACGTGTACAGCTATCGAAGTGACGTCAGATAATGGCTAATTTTCAGCCTAACGGTCGACTCTACTCTGAGGCTAACAGACGTCATAGAGCACAGTTTTGTGTGCTCGCTGAAACACTAATTTATAAAACGAATTTTTAAAAACAACGTTGCAATTCTTGATTTCCTACTTACGTGTGTAGCCAGTGAGTGCATCGTTCGCAAGTACGTGCATAGTCACACATTTGTAAACATATTTCGTAATTGTTAATTGTTTGCCTAGTTTGCCAGACTGAATCCCTTCACTGCAAACAGCCCAAATAAATCTACAGCATCTATACAGTGATGGAGAACAACTGGCGTGCGCGTTTTTTTTACCAAGCGCCCAAATATTCCCGAACGAGTTATTTTCATAAAAACGCCAGCCATCCATCATGTTTCCTACTACGGTCATCCCGTTTGCTCGCAAAGTGCCGAACCATGGAGGAAGGAATTCGGTAATTAATTAATTAATTAGGTAATTAAATAATTACCTAATTCCTTCCTCCATGGCCGAACGTCCACTGGTGACGTCAGCATTGAGCCATGAAAGCTATAGGGATGTTTTTAAAGTCAGCGGCTTGCGAGTTGCTTGGAAGCTTTCCCTTTTTTTAATTCAAGCCGCTTGCCGCCGAGAAACTTTTCCGTCGTTTTTAAAGTCAGCGGCTTACCAGTCGCTAGCCAGCCGACTAAGCGAGGATAAAGGGTGCTGAGTTCGCTGAGCTTACGCAGCTAATATGGGGGCACGATATGCGCATGCGCCACTGCCGCAAAGCAACAATCGGATAAATCTACGTGATACATGCGTGATAAGTACGATGTTGATAGCTGCCAGCAGTTCAATTGCTTAGTCTTTACTCTCATCATCTTAAACGCTAATAATAATGTGATAAAACAGAGAAATGAGATATAACAACTGATTTTGTCATTGTCGGCCATGTTTGTGCTTAGTAAGCTTCAAATAATGTCGTTTTTAATCTCAGCTAGAAAATGGGAAAAGCGGAGAAAGCCAAAACCAAGCAAACTCAGTGCTCAGCAAGCAAGCCGCTGACTTTAAAAACATCCCTTATTTGCTGAAGTGCTTTGCCAAACGGATCGCACGGCTGCCAAGAATTCTTGCTTTTTCCAGCGCTGCGCGGCGCCCTAGCGGTAGTTTCGGCTACTAAACCCTCTGCTAATCAGGGTCAGCTGAGATAGTAGCTGCGTTCCTCGCTCCACTCCAGACCCGTCAGCTTTGTACTCTTGTGGTATTAGTTGGTGACGGACACGCCAGTATGGAGCCATGTACAGGACATAACAAAAAAAAAATTAGGTTTGTTATCTCGACATAACCAATTCGTTATCTCGAGATAACAAACTATATTACTACTTCCGGTACTACTTCCGTTACTACTTCCCGTAAGATCGCAGAAACGGAAGTTCATTATGTCGAGATAACAAATTCGTTATCTCGACATAAGAACTTCTGTTTCTGCGATCTTACGTGGAAGTAGTACAGGAAGTAGTAACGGAAGTAGTAATATAAGTTGTTATCTCGAGATAACGAATTGGTTATGTCGAGATAACAAACCTAATTTTTTTGTTGGTATGTCCATTACAGGGCTCCGTACGCCAGGGGTAGTCAAGTGCCGTCCGACCTGAGAACCCAAATGAATTTGTATCTGGAACAAGGTCGAGTGGATCCAAAGACCTTGGAACAGTAGTAGTATAGTCTCGACGCACCATGAGCGCTGGCATCGCAGCCGAGAATTAAATGGCAGAAAAAGCTACGGTTGCCCGGCCAGCTCACTTCATTCCCCATTTTATACTTCACACATACAACTCTGCAGAACTTCACACATATATCTCTGAACTTCATAGTTCTTTCCACGAACTTCATACTTCACACATACAACTCTGAACTTCGTACTTATACTATGAACTTCATAGTTATATTTACGAACTTCATGCTTCACACATACACACATACAACTATGAACTTCACACATACAACTATGAACTTTACACATATAACTGTGAACTTCCGTCTAAGTTGATTGATTGTGCTTGCCTGGAGAAAAATCGCGAACGAACAGTGTGCTATCTATGTCTTGTGTACGTGTACGTACTTGTATGCATCTAAGACATGTTGTATAAACTAAACTGAACTTGATTTATCTGTAATACGTTTGTGATTTTGAATAATTATTTCCTAGTAATAGATTTGGACATATACGTGTATCTATCAAAACCCTTTTAGGAAAAACAATTAAATCTTTGATAGTTGTGAAAATGTAATACGTATTTTCACAACTATCCAAGATTCAAGTTTCTAGATTCTAAAACTGACGTCTCCTGCCAATGATTAAAACCAAACCCCTACAAATTCTTGTTAAAACTAATAATTATCTGTTAAAAAAAAACAAAGATGCATCCTTTGCGAAAGGAGGATAGAAATGTGCGAATGAAGTATGCAGTTGGAAAAGCAGACATACTAACAGGACAGTACTAAAAATTCTGAATACGTCGTGCACTGAAAAGCATATACAGTACATTGCGCATTATATTTAAAAAAAAATACTGTCCTAACTTTTGGTACTACAATACGGCACATGAGTGATCATGCTATCTTGTAAGAAGCGACCAGATAAGGAGGTTTCGTCTGACACTATTATTTTCGTTAAAAAAAAAGGCCCACAAAATTTCGTTGCTTTACAGCTGCCCGTCCCCTTTGTTCTTTTTCATCGGGTTTTTACACTTTTTAAATCTACGAAGACCTTACTTTGCAGTAAATTCTTCAGTAAATTAGGGGGGAAGAGGGGGAATTGTACTGCACTGAGTTTCATTACTTTAAATTTATTTACTCTTTTTTAGGTGTATTGAAAAACGATAAACTAACCACACAAAAATGTACCCCCACAATTTCCTGTAGCCAGCTTTTGTTTAAGCTTTGCCGCTCAATTTTTTTTACATGTATGTTACCCCTCTCCCCCTCATGCACTCCAGTCTTCCACGCAATTCAGCGATATTTAAGGCTACAGAAACGCTGACGTAATTCCCATTTTGCTCCCCCCCCCCCCCTTCGGTCCAAATATTTATTTTTTGTGGTCATGAACTGAACCTTGACTGACGAAAACAAGGCTAACACGAAGTAGTAGAAATTTCTGTTCCTCTTAACACCTTTCTCGAATTTCAATGGTACTATGTCAAGTGTGGCACATGGATACACATCTAGACACACGCTAGTGTATCGCTCCAAGTTAGGCAACAAACACAACATCAATTCAGTTGTCGGGTACATAAACCATTGTTGCGCGACGCCGTAGCAAAATGTCTTATATTCTGAAGCAGAGGTGAGCACATTTCAGGTACTTGTGGGAAAATAATAAAGCGGCACAAAAGCTTAAAATTTAAAGTACATTCCTCCCAGCGACATTTTTCTCGATCCTCCACATCAAGTACGGTATCAAAGGTCTATTTCCTTACCGTTAGTCAATCTCTTGGTAAAAATCCGTTTTAAAATGTGGCGTCTAGGAGATTTTTTGTTGAATAATTGTTAACTATATTTACTGTATCCTACACCAAGAGTGAGATAGGATCCTTCGCGTGCCTACAATTTGAAGTTACATCTGTGTGTGCACACGTACAAATTTTAATCGTTTGCTAATAATTACTATGATATCAAAAATCTAAAAGGCTAATGCTGTAAAAATTAAAATTAATTATGCCAATAGATCGCCGAAGAAAAATTATAACATACTAGCCTAAAAAATTATAGAGTGTGATTTTAAAATACGAAAATCATTCCGGTTTGTGACGACTTAATCTTTAAGTTTGTGTTTTTTGGTGTACTATTCCCAAAGCCTACTGAGACAGTAGCGGGGTTCGTCACTGCGGCGAACGCAGCTACTGTCTCAGTTAACCTTGCAGGTGATAAATGGGCGGATGGCGATCAGCGCGTGGCTGTTATAAGGCAGGCTGGGTGACCCTTTAAATTGTGGTAAAATGGATAGCAATGACCCAGCTGACAAAAATTAACTTGTGTAAGAATGTCAGCTACGCAGCTTCAATGCGAAATTTGACCCTCGATAACGTTGCAAATGTGTTACTAATTTCTAGTTCTAATACTTGTAGTTTCTAGTCCGCTCATCCCCATCTTAGTTTCCATAGGGTGATTATTCACCGGTACCGAGATAGTGGAAGCCATTTAGCTATGAAATTTGACGAATAGCTGTAGCACGATACAAACTGCATACCTTTTGCGGTTTACAGCCTGGGGGAGTTATTGGGAGGGCACGTAATTACGAAAGTATTGTTATAACCATAGTTAGTATTATCGGCATCGTCTCTGATTGAATGGTCAAACTTCAGACAATGACAACGTGTATACTGATTGATTGACTTATTCATACGAGAGATATACATGGGCTTAACCGAAGAAATTTGCGTCTACGTCCAATTCTTGAAAACAAACAATGGCAAAATAAAGCCAAAAACTGTTAAAGAGGCCATAAAGTAGAGGATGCTGTGGCCTTACAAAGAAGTAATTTGAACTAAATAAAAATAAATTATAAAGATTAAAACAAAACCCAAAACTGGTAAAGAGACGACTAAGTTGAGAATGATAGAAATCTATTTTGGAAGACAAAAGAATATGCAAAAAACAATGACTACAAATATGTTTGGTTCTTGAGAGGAAAAATAATGATGAGAAGAAACGAAAACGTCACGGAAGTTAAGATTGTAAAATCCGAACAAGCCTTACAACCTGAAACAAATATTCCTGTATAAAAACAAAATATTTGAAACAAATGATGATGTCGCAAAAGAAATGGAAAGAGAAACTGGTAACAAAAGTAATTTAAAAATATTACACGTAAATATAAGAAGTTTAAGAAAAAACTGGGATATTATAAAACTCCAAGTGATAGAAATGAAAGTCAACTGGGATGTAATTGTATTAACAGAAGTTAATATAAAAAAGGATGAAACACCGTACTATCAATGGAATGGCTATAAAAATTATAACATAACAAGAGAAAAAACACTTCGAGGAGAAGGAATAATGGTGTACATAAAAACTAACATAACTACTACTAACGTAAAATATTTAGAGATAACTGATAATGAAAGTTTAGAAATTACGGTAACAAAAAACTCACAAACTTTTAAGCTAATATGTATATACAGAAGACCAGAAACCAATAAAAACAAATTTACACAAGATCTGAAAAAATATATTAAAACTGCAAATAAAAGTAATAAAAATGAGAATGTAATCGTAGTAGGAGACATTAATATTGATATACTGAAAAATATCGATAATATTAAGGATAAACACGATCAGAGCAGCATTGATAAATACGAAAATATGATGGCAAGAGCGGGTTTTGAAAGTCTTATTGATTCTGCCACAAGAGAAGAAATAGTATGCATTAATAAAATTAACACATTGCAAAAATCATGCATTGATATATATGTAAAATTAGGACAAAATAGTTGGAGGAAAAATAGTGGTACCATCAATATAAAAATTGCAGATCATTATTTCACGGCATGTTGGCTTTGGGAAAAACAAAAAAATAATAAAAGTGGTAAAGAAGATACGCTCAAAGAAGATAAAAAGGAATATTCTATACATAATAACAAAAACATAATAACAGAATTGCCGACTCAAAACTGGAATCTTCTGGATAAGATAGAATGCCCTAATGTAATGTGTACAAAGATCATAGCAACAATAAAAAATATATATGATAAGAACACAACTAAAAGAATAGAACAAAGAGAAAAAACTAATAAAAATAAAAATATAGGAAGAAATAATTGGATAACACACGATCTCTTACATATGATCAATAAAAAAAACTTTTTATGGAGGGAAATAAAAAAACAAGAAAAGGGTGTAAGTAATGAGTTACTACTAAAATATCGAGAATTAAAGAATCAAATTTCAAAAAAAAATTAAGGAATGTAAACAGAATTATTATAAAACAAAATTAGAAGACTCCAATGATGGGAAAACAATGTGGGATGTAATAGATGAAATAAATGGCCAACAAAAAGACAAAAAAACAAATTTCGATAAAGACATAACAGAAACATTTAAGGAAATAGAGATACAAGATTTGAGAAACGAATTTAATGATAACTTTATAAATCAAGTACCCCAACTAAGACAAAAATTTGAAAAAAAACTAATTAATTATAAAACCGGAAACTATTACAAAACAATTTACAAAAAAAAACTAAACAAAAAATGAATAAATGGAATGAGAATACTTTTTTTGTACAAAACCCTTCTTCAAAAGAAATAATTCAAATAATTTGAGATTTAAAAAACACAAAGGCAACAGGCATGGATGGGTTCAATACTGAAAATTTCAAAAAGTCAGAAGAAAACACATCAGTATTTATACGTAAATTATTAAATAGAATGATTGAAAAAGAAATATGGCCAGAACAGCTAAAAATACAAGTGCTGGGACCAATCTTTAAAAAAGGAGATAAAAGAGACAAAAATAATTACATACCTATTTCGTTATTATCTATAATAGATAAGATAATTGAAAGATTTTTTTCGAATAAAATAACAGAATATTTAGACAAATTTAATTTGTTAAATAAAATACAGTACGGATACAAAAAAAATCAAAGTACAACGGACTAACTAATACAAATAAATGAAATAATTACAAAAGCATTAGATGAAAAAAAATACATTGGAGTAGTACTTATTGACCTACAAAAAGCATTCAATACTTTTGACCAAGAAATTTTAATGAAAAAATGTGAAAGATTTGGTTTACGAGGAAAAATATATAATCTAATTAAAAGTTATTTGACACATAGGAAAGCAACAGTAAAAATTAATAATGGATATAGTACTAAAAAGGATATAAAACACGGAGTATCTCAAGGGTCAGTGTTAGGTCCATTATTATTTTTAATATATGTAAATGATATAGTTAATTATGTTAAGAGAACTCTTTTATTCATGTTTGTCGATGACACAATATTGTTATCCATAAACTCAAACCATACTGAAATGGATGAAATCTACAAAAAGACTTCGATATGATCAACGGATGGCTAATAGAAAATGAATTATATATAGCCTAAGCGAGGAAAAAACAGTACAATTAGAAATAACAATTCCGAAAATGAAAAATAAACACGTGATCAACCTAATAACGCACAATGAACAATGCGAATTTATAAAAAATGGTATAAACAAACAAAACTGCTCAAAAAGTTGTAAGAAAATTGATTTAAAGGATACTTCAAAATATTTAGGAATAGAAATTGACTCAAAATGGGATTTTAAACACCATGTAATGAAATTGATCATAAAACTTAGACAGATGATACCAAAATTATATAACTTAAAACCTATTCTATGAAATAAAAATAAAAATAAATTCTCTATGAAGTATGGATAGGTAGCATTCTGCGATATGGAATCGAAATTTATGGCTTTGCTTCTGAATATATAATAATGAGACTGCAAAAAGTACAAAATAAATTAGTTAAGGTGTTATTTGGAAAAGAAGGGGAAAAAACAAATGATATCTTTATTTATAATAAAATTCTAAAAATAAATGAATTAAGAGACTATATCATAATACTTAAAAATTATTACATAAATACATATAAAACTTATGATGAACCAAAAAGTTTGCGTTTAAGAGTATCATCCCAAAGATTTAAGTTACCATGCTGGAACAATGCATATGGTACAAGAAAAAAAGATTATTACATACCATACACATTTAACAAACTAGAAAAAAATATGTTACATTTTCAAAGCAAACATGAATTAAAAAGTAAATTAATAGATGTACTAATGAATAGTTATAAAACTTAATAAAACTAACACACTAACAATTCATAAATTGTATATAACATATTATATTTATTCATGTATGCATCTATTTATTAATCAAATATTGGCTTATGTGTTATGTGTTATGTGTATTATGTAATTATTGTAGCTCAAACAAGTTATTATTTTAACTTCGACCAATGTACGCAATAAACTTATTATTATTATTATTATTATTCGGCCTCAAAGAAGTGATATGAAATTAAGATATTGGAAAAATGGCCACACAAGCTATTGGTGACGTGGCACTTTATTCAGGTTAATACACAATTAAAAAAAAAAGTGATATTACATCAAAAACCAAATGGTTCGACCCTTCAAAGGAGTGATATCATCACATCAAAACATGCACCAAGTTAATCGCCCCGTGTAATACTTTGCAAGTTAAATAAAACTTGAACATTGCTGCCGAAAGTAGCATTGTTCTAGTTTTCATTTAACCTTCGAACTATTGGTCGGTGTGATTAACTTGGTGAACGTTTTGGTGTGTTGATATCACTCCTATGAAGGGCCGAACCATTCGGAACTTGGCGGTCCCTTTTACCTGTTTTGGTTTTTGATATAATACCACTTTTTTTTATTAATTATTTGTTAGACTTAGCTCAATTAGCCTGAATAAAGTGCCACATCAACAATAGCTTGAATGGCCATTTTTCCAATATTTTAATTTTATATCACCTCTTTGAGAGGCCGAACCATTCTCAACTTAGTCGTCTCTTTACCAGTTTTTTTTTTATTTTTATTTAGTTCAAATCACTCCTTTGTAAGGCCGCAGCCTACTGAACTTGATGGCCTCTTTACCAGTTTTTGGCTTTATCTTGACTTTGTTTGTTTTTGTGAATTGGACATGGACACAAATTTCTGTGGCAACGTTGTTTAGATTCGTGATACACTAGCGTGTGTCTAGATACGCAGGTCACTATACACGTCATTTTTCGAACTTTGGCCATCCAATCAGAGACGATGCCGACAATACTAACAATGGTTATAACAATACTTTCGTAATTACACGCCCTCCAAATAACACCCCCAGGCTGTAAACCAGAAAAGGTGTGCAGTTCGTGTAGTGCTGCAACCATTCGTCAAATTTCATAGCTGAAAGGCTCCCCACTATCTCATTATCGGTGAATAATCACCCTATGGAAATTAACATGAGGATGAGCGGACTAAAAACTATAAGTAGAAACTAGAAATCAGTAAAACATTTGCAACGTTATTGAGGGTCAAATTTTGCATTGAAGCCGCGTAGCTGACATTAGTAGCGTGTAAGACCGTCCTGCAACACATCTATTGTAACCGTAACAGTAGCCTAGTGTCGACAAGGTATATAAAAGAACGTCGGAGGGGATGAGCGGGGTAGACAGCTGATGGCAGGTTACTGTTACGGTTACAATAGAGGTGTTACAGGACGGTCTCCGTTAGATTCGAACATGAGGGCGTGTAAAAACGGTAAGTGTGTGTTAGACAGGCACAGCCTAGGCAGGTGTGTAAACAGAGTCCGTTACACCAACTTGTTTAGTAACCTATAGTAGGTTAGGTTAGGATAGGTTAGGTTAGGCGGGCGAGTAAACAGATCTACTGTTTGCTCGACCTCCACTCATACGATCATGTATGTGGCTTACGTAGCGTGTTGTATGTTTTAGTACTAGCAACGACTGCCGCAGTGGGGGAGGGGGGGCAGCAGCTACAACCACCACCAGAGCTGCCTCCATCCTATCACCGTGACCATCCATCGTTGAGCCTCATTGATGTGGGAGAAGAAGGTCGACGACTTATAAAGCGCTGTTAATACCTAACTAAATCCCTACTTGGAAACCTAAGCAAACCAAAAACTACACTCCGATGAGCGTAGCCGGAAGCGATATTAGTACCTCCCGAGCAAGCTCGGAGTTGCTTCTCTGACCAGCTTGGTCATACTCGACTAAATAAGTTGAGCATCCCTGTAACTACCTATCATCGTTAAAGTGTTAAAAACAAGCTGTATTTTGCTCATTTCTATTCACAATACGTATCACTGCCAAAGATGATTAAGTTCGGTGCAAGGCATTTGTTTTCCTGAAATTGAACGTTAGTAGGCCTAAAGTCGTAAAAAATAAAGGGTGAGGGGATATAAAGTGGGTCTCAACTAACATTCGTGGAGATAGGCCTACGTTTCGTCAAATAAACAGAAATTAGGACGGGTAGTTTATGACGGATGCATTCGTGAAAAGAAGTCGACCTCGGGGCCGTCCATGACATGACAAACCAGGGTTCTATCTTCATAGCCTTGACAACGAAAATCGTGTCAGACGAGGTAGTCTACGGAGCAAGGTCCTTCGATGGAGGAAAACACTATACATTTGTTCACTTGCTCAGATAATACGTCTGTTGATCACAAAAACGTTAAAAAATAAAAATAAATAAAATAAATATAGTATAACTCCAACCTGTGGAGGCGACTAGATAGGGAATCAGGTCATTCCTCCAAGAATTGGATCCTAACAAAAAAAGGTAATAAAAAGGCGGACCAACATACGTATAATACCTATAAATCAGCTAACAAACGTATGAAAGTGTACATGCTTCTATCAACGACCGTTGCTGACTTACCGGTACACACAATTGGCGTAGTAACCTGTATTGCGAACTCCACGTCCGTCACCAGTCACAATTTGGAGTGTGTGAAACGAAGAGCGTAGCAGAATTGGAGAGTGTAGCTAAAATCCGTTATGGGCGGATATCACGTGGGCCAAAAGCCCACCCACAAATACAAATATTCGACCATCGATACACTTTAGGCGAGCAAAAAAGAAAAGAAAAAAGGAACAAATGGACCAATGAAAAAGGACATGTCATCACGTCCATTAGGACCACTTAATTAGGTGGCAATGTCATTCTTTTTTATGTCCCAGGTACCAAGGACAAAATCACATCCCTCCACATACCATCACGTGCGTACAATAATAATCAGACTTCAATAACGATATTTTCGAATACCATACATGGTTGTTATAAATTAAATTAAATTAAATTAAAAATAATGTACAGATGTACATCTCAAACTATAAAAAAACAAATAAAAACACACAAAAAACACAAACGCCTTCATCAAGCCACTCTCCCAAGAGAGGATTTAAAGTCAGAAAGTTTAAAGTTATTCACACACTCCTTCGGCAGGTTATTCCACTCTGTGACAGTTCTAGGGAAGAAGGAGTATTTGAAGAAGTCAGTTGTTGGCTGCCAAACCCGAAGTTTAAAATCGTGATCATTTTTGCCATAAAAGTATGGCCTAGCCAACCGATCTTCAGCATTAATGATGGTATTCCCATGCACAATTTTGTGAAGAAGAGTAAGCCTAATGTTAGTTCTACGCTCAGACAGATACTGTAGGCTAAGGTTTTCTGCCATTGAACTAACACTGGAAAAGGAACTAAAATCGTTCCCAATAAACCTAACAGCTCTCTTTTGCACGGCCTCTAACCTGTCCACATAAGAATGCTGGTAGGGATCCCAAACAGCAGCAGCGTATTCCAGCATAGGCCTGACCATGGTTTTGTATGCTGTGAGTTTGGTAGGTGTAGTGAACCCACGGAGTATCCTACTCAAAAAGCGTAACTGCTTTGAAGCACGACCTGCAATGTTACCTATGTGGGTATCCCAATTTAGGGTGTTATTTAGGGTAACTCCTAGGATTTTCATCTCAGTAACACGAGGCAGGTTTTCACTTCCAACATTATAGTTAAAAATCACTGGAGTTTTCGCTCGAGTAATCGACATAACTGCAGATTTGAGAGGCTGTATACCCATTCCCCAAGTGGAGCACCAATTACTAACACGATTGATAAGAGTCTGGAGGGTAACAGCATCAAGATGTGTGCAGACTTTCCTTAACAAAGTGCTATCGTCAGCAAAAGCCGACCCATCATTACCAATAATATCCATCAAGTCATTCATGTACACAATGAAAAGAAAAGGTCCACACACAGAACCTTGTGGAACTCCTGAGAGCACATTTTGCCTACTTGACGCAACTCCATTTATAACCACACACTGAGTTCTGTTACTTAAAAACGAGGCAAACCAATCAGCCATGTGACCAAGTCCATACCCACGCAACTTATGAATAAGCAAAGCATGAGGGACCCTATCAAAAGCTTTTTCCAGGTCCATGCTAACAATATCAACCTGTCCTCCCCCATGAACTGCTTCAGCAATTTTGTGGACAAGTTCAACCAAAAGAAGATCAGTAGAGGCCCCCTCCCTGAATCCAAACTGATTTTCCCGAAGCACATTTTTCTTCAGTAAATAACAAAGACAATGCTTAACAACAATATGTTCGAGCATTTTGCAGATATTAGATGTGAGAGAAATAGGGCGATAGTTGTTTGGGTCTTGCTTGTCTCCTTTTTTATGCAGGGGCACAACAGATGCAGTCCGCCATTTGAGCGGCACGTAACCACTGCTGATAGACTTATTAAAGATAAAAACAATGTATCTAGCACTGACTTCAGCAGAAAGTTTAAGTACAGTAACCGGCACCCCACCAGGGCCTGGAGATTTTGCACTATCAAGATTTATGATAAGGTTCAAAATGCCCTCGTAAGACACATTTACATCATTGATTTCGTCCGGGAGATCAATGCTAAAAAGAGGAAGAGGGCTAGTTTCATCGAGAGTGGAGAAATTCTTTGCAAAGGTGTCATTGAGAGTATTTGCCATAAGTTTGTTATCGACAATGCACACACCATCCACCATTAACTGAGAAACAGCAGATTCATTTCCATTGAAGTTACGAATGTAGTTCCAAAAATTTTTTGGCTTCCTTGCATAATCACTGCAGTGCTTTTCAACATAGGTTTCTCTGTTTTCAGTCATTTTATCCACAATTTCCCTACTAATTTCTTCAAGTTGGTGGAGGTGATCAGGTGAGTAATTACCTTTCAGCAATTTACGAATTCTCGATCTTTTGTTCATTAATTTCCTTGTTTCCTTACAAATCCAAGTGTTTGTAGAAACTTTCACACGCCTCCTAGGCACCGACAATTCGACAGCACTGTTCAGGTCATTCAAAAAGCAGTCGACTAACTCGTCCAGACCAACATTTTGCGAAACAAATTCATTATAGCTAACTTCCAAGAGCTGAAGAAGCTTAGCTTTATCCGCAAGCTTGTAGTCCCACCTGTCGAACTCAATACTATTTTGCGATGAAAAAGTCTTTGAATCAAAGGAAGCGAACACAATTTGATGATCACTAAATTTCTGCAGCACCTCCACCTGCAAAGGATGAGAAATATCAGTAAGTATAAGATCGAGTATGCTCATAGTACTGTTGAAGATACGAGTTGGCTTGTCCACGATTTGCTCCGTCCCAGACAGTTCCATCATAGTTAACGCAGAATCCAGGAACTCATGAGAAAAATTCTTATTTTGCAAGATCTCGCCAGTGGCCCAATCAAAACCCCTGATATTGAAGTCACCAGCAATAACAATATTGTCAACTCTTTCTTGAAGTTTAGTAGTATAATGAAGGATGTTGTTAAAGATATCCACATCACTTTCAGGCCTATATGCAGCTACAATTCCAAGGGTCCAACCATTCACCTTAACCGTACAACAACAAATTTCACTGTTATCGCCAGAGTCGTCCACACTACCACTGGACAAGGACTTTTGCACCATAATAATAACACCACCCCCATGTTCCGATCTATCTTTTCTGTAAGCGCGGTAATTTGGTGGCACAATCTCCTTATCATTAATATCATTGTTAAGCCACGTTTCCGTACCAACAATAATACTGGGCTTTAGGTCATGCACAAGATCAAAAAGCCTGATGCCCTTATTTTTGATACTACGGCAGTTAATAAGCGCAAGTGAGAGTCAATCTTTCTTTGAGGATGGTTCAGTGTTCACACTTTGCTTCGTCGCAGGTTGACTAGACGTGCTTTCTGCAATTGGCTTTTGTTTTTTTCTATCTTCAGCAGCCTCTCTTCGGTCTCTCGCTTCTTGCCTTTCTGCTGGAGTGCGGTCTGGGGAAATACCAACCTGCTTTTCTCCAAACCTGATGTCACGACATTTAAAAGCCCTTGCCAACACAGCATCTCTCTCCAACTGGTTCCCAGCCTTTACCAGGATTGGCCTAATAAATCCAGGTTTACGAGGACCAAGTCTCATTACATCCTGTGGTTTTACATCTGGCACCTCAAGCTTCTGGAGTATATCAGTTATTACTTTCTTGTCATGCTCTTTTCTTACGCTAGGTTCCTCCTCAAAACTTTCTTCAATATTGTAAAAAACCATATTTCTTTTCCTCCTCTCTCTCTCTGCTAGCTCAAATGCCATATACCTGGTGCAGTCTTCAGTAGTTACCAGTCTAGGTTTTATCTCTTTATTTTTGCTCCCTTCAATTTGTTTGCTGGTGGGTCTACTGGATAGCATGGCAGTATAAGTTGTCTTGTGGGGGTTTGTAGAACTTCCAAGTTTGGGCCAATCATCCAAGTTAGGAGCTAGGTTTGACAAGTGAGCAGTTAACTCAGTGATTTCCTTATCCTTAATTTCTAGTTGGTTTTGTGTCTCCTTAAGCTTCTTTTCAGTGGCTTCCTGCAAAGCTTTTAGTTTTTGTTCAGAATCCTTCAAGAAATCCTCCAACTTCGCCTTATCATCAATCAGATTTTTAACACTTTCAGTCATAGCAGCCACTCTGCTTTCAAGCTTGCAGTTTCTGCACACGAAAATCACACCCAACAGCTCGACTTGATCAAAGGGCTCTGTGATGCCAGAATTAGGAAAAAACACACTCTCTTCACATTTACAACACGAAATAAACTGGATAGCTTCCTCTTTGTCAATGGTTCTTGTTTTGGCAGGGCATTGACTTACGGACGAGTTTTTGTCCCCATTTTCAAGTTGCTTACACGAAACACTTTTAGATTTGTTTGTCAACTTCTTACTTACGGTTTTTACCATGTTGGAACACTATTATACGAAACTTTACCAGAAATTCGGAAAAGTACTAGAAAAATACAACGCACTTTTACGAATCCACTTCACGAAAAACAAGACCCAAGTCCACAAACAATTTCGAGTGAGAAAAAATAGCGTCACTCACTAAGGTTGAAAAGCTACGAGTCGCCATCTTGGATTCAGGTTTGGTCAAGGTTTAAAAATAAACACATAAAAAAACCATACAAATTTTCGTTTCAGTGATTAAAATACATCCCGTTTCAAGCTAGGAGAGTTCATACTCCATGGGCACAAACCACTTTAAACGATAGTCACGTTTTATAGCAACAATCGATGGTTTTGACGAGCAGTAAAAACGTGGCCGCTAGATGTCAACCACTGATCTCTATATAAGCAGGAGACGGGACCTAATTACGCCGACAGTCTAAAAAAAATGGCCCAGGGAGGCCATACGGGTAAAAAAACGGCCTTGCCACTGACCCATGACTAAATAGGGAAACCCAACCATCTTCTAGAATGCATCTAAAAAATTAATATGCCGACTCACGGCGCCATAATTTTTTGCATCTGAGATCTTTTCCTAAAAACGGAGACATGTTGGCCTCACCTGTCAATACCTGATGACAGGGAGACGTCAAATATCAGCCAAATGGAAGCCATTTACCACCCACACGCGACACATCACGTATACCAAAAATAAAAAAAATAAAATAACGTAATGTACATTCCGATCATGTACCGATCATGTAAATATAAGGAACGAATGCATTAATAGCCCGAGGCATTCGTAAGAGGAGCCGTAGTAAAAAAAAGGGGATAGTTTCATTTGCTGGAACAAATGTAACGTCGTACGAAAATAGCCTCAGGCATGCCGGAAGGTATAGGCTTATCGACGAAACACCCACTCGCAATTTTAATTACGACGTCTAGCCAATTGGAGGCCGTAGCCCGCTTTACAATTGTAAGTGTAAGAAAAGTGTACGATCGTCAAGAACATATAATTGACACACAAAAATAGGCTTTTATCTACGACAAAACTAATCCACATCGTATAAAAGATGAAGCCAGCATCCTCACGGCCACAAGACCTGGCATGAGCCAGAAAAGTGCACGTTTCGAGCTTCGTAAACAAGAAAGACGTGTCCAGTTTCACTACATACGACCCTCAATGGAGAAAGGTAGGCCTATATTATTTTATGCTATTTTTCATAGTTCGAACAATGTACCTCAAAATCATCGTTTTAGAATTACCAACGTATATTCGTTGTTTGAGCGCGCAACTATTTAACAGACAACATGTAGATGCTGGTAATGCTGAAAGTGGATAAATAACGTAATTACAATGTTTGACTACAGGCAGTGTCGTTTCATACTGCGTCGTTAGGTTAAGTCTCGGAGGCCTAACCAATGATTTGACCTCTTACGGAAAAAAATGCTTACATTAGTAATTTTTGTAGTAATGGTTCTAAGAATTATTCGTTCGTCGTCCAGACTGATGAAGGTACGAAAAATGTAGTTAAGGTAAGGGGAATTACGTTAATTTTAACAGCCAAGTACTAGGTTTCGACACATCGCTAGAATGGTCGAATGTCGTAAGGTTAGGTAAAATGTTAAGGAGGGGCCCTTTTTGTTTCTTTCTTATGTCCGTAGGCTTGAACCATGGCTGGTAGTAGCACCGGACTTGGCACAAAATACAAGCGGCCAAAGAAAAAAAACTCCGCGAGCGTCACTACCAACAATTAATAGTAACAATAATAAAAAGGAGCCAATTTTTCCAAGGACAAAAATTACACTTTTCACTACAAAAAAACACTGCTCACGTCCTAGAAGTCCGATCTTCTTCCAATGTGGCTCATTTTTAACTGTACACTCACATTGTAGAGTTAAAGAAACATACCACTCTAATCCAACAAAAGTACTTTTTAATCCTTTAAAAATGGTTCGTGAAACCAACATTTTGATGGATAGAAAAATATCACGGCATTCACCGAAGCAAACGACCGTTTCTTTGTGAGTTTACATAATAATCCTGAAATGTTTTATCTTTTTGGAAACTACAAATCACCACACTTCTGACCAAACATCTCTCCCATTGGGCACAGTTAAATTTACTTTCATGTCAAAGGATTGTTGGTATCCTTTCCGAAAACGGCGAACCAGTGGGGCAGGGGAGTGTGGGCAGGGGAAGTGACGTTTCTGCCTCTAAACCATCATTTTCGAAACAGCCTCCTCATATTGCGTTAGTCCTGGCAAGGAAATCTTCAAAAACGATAAGTTCAGCATTAGCAAGTGTAGAGGTCGCTACAAAAAAAAATCGCAACGTATACGAACGGGTTCAATGGCAGTATTAACATGGTAGACCAGGATTACTTCTATCTTCCCATTTCATCTGAGGGAATCGTTCACGATTGAAAGCATTTGTAGCACCTTTGATGAAACTCAACCAGTTGGGTAAGCAATGGGATGTCTACAACAAACTCGAAATTAAACTTATTCAAATCAAGGTTTCCAGAGGCGGTACTCTCCTAAAAAGAAAGCGTCGAAATCCAAAACAGCATCGTGACTGAAAGTGGTAGACGTGTTTCAGTGGTTCCAGTGTAAAATAAGAAAAACGGCTTATGCCTCGCTAAGGCTTTAGTGACTTGCAAAGCGTATACTGATAATGATAAAACCCTTGATGCAGGATACGTAGATCGACAACCCTGCAGAAAGACTTGGCTTTTTACAGCTGCACGAAAATGCTGCAGTGATAGCTAAACGGGAAGGTTGCACCTTGACGGATTTAAGACGTTTCCAATATTACTTCTAATATAACGATTTTCAAATTGTTGTATTCAAGAAAATTGGTACCAAATGCTAAACCTTGTTCGAAGGACCAGCTAACTAAAAACGGATTTGTTACTAAAATCATTTTTAGGTACTTTTTGAAACCACACTTTTTAATTCGGTAGCAATTATTTTGTCATACCTGTCTTTAACCGTACGCCAACAAAAAAAAAAAACTTTTGTGCGAAAAGTACAAATGTGTCGCGTGTCACAGCCCTCGTTTCGTTGTCATTTGAAAAAGTGGCCTTTTCTGCAGGGTTTGCAATCATTTTATTCAGAAACCTAGACTGTCTAGTCCGTCATTACAGGAAACAACCACCATTTAAAAATACCACTCTGTATGTGTCGCTTTACAAATGCAAGGTATGTTTGCTAATCTACGTAGGAAAGAGTAGAACAGCCCATCATTGTGGGGCAGCGGTTCTGTAAAATTTGTAAAAAAAATTGTTGCATCCTGGTTACTAGCATTGGTGACTAGCTTCTTACTGACAAAATATTACACCTAGATCCTGACTGTCAAAGCTTGTTCGTGTTCCTTCTAGATTTTGACTTTAGACCCTTACTCTAAACATTTTACATTCCGTTTTTGTTCAATAATTCGTGTTACTTTTAGAATTTCAGCTAACCTGTAAACAGTACAGTTGATGGTCAAAGTTGATAGTTTAACACAGAGACCCTAGGCTGACCCTTACTAACACTAGCTATCGCCAGTGTTAATAATAGAAGTAAATTCTTTAATCTTTAGTCTATGTCTTACAGCTAGCGTTTACTAATTGGCATTGTTACATAATAACAATGTTTAAAACAACGTAAAACAAGCCATCTATTCGTTTACAGCTCCATATCCCCTGATCCACTTGACCAATTAGAAAAGGTCTTATGTAAAGGGCACATCTACAGAGCCTGCACATCTATAATACCTGTAAAATGAGCTAAGAACCAGCTTTATA
Source organism: Lithobius niger (assembly GCA_023313725.1). NCBI lineage: Eukaryota > Metazoa > Arthropoda > Chilopoda > Lithobiomorpha > Lithobiidae > Lithobius > Lithobius niger. Next base: position 31,866 of record JAHWFP010022123.1, on the reverse strand, counting down.
GGACAAATGGTTTTACCTGTAGGGAGGACAGACGAAAGGTTGGCACGACCGAATTTACAAATTTTGGACTTGCAGAAAGGCCTTGACTAGTCAAGGTTTCATTCCAAATTTGGTTTTAAAGATGTAAACTTTTGACGAAGTTATAAGCTCTTAAAGTTGAGAGTTAAACACAAATATCCTATGTCGACCCTTACTATCCCTAATGTTAATACTACATGTATAAAGTAAATCTAGCAGTTATAAACGGTTGCATGTACGTATTGTTTCGGGAAAAAAAAACACATTGTTTAAAATGTGGAGTCAAACGTAAGGTATTTTTGTGTGCATAGAGTGGAAACCCTGAACAAATTTTAGTAACTTAATTCCTTCAATTTTCACGGTCACGATTTTGTCGCTGTAATAAGTAAAGTCAGTAGGTCTGATTCCCCGTCCGATAGCCTATTTAACCATTGAATTAAGTTTGATTGTGCGCTATCAATGTCATGTTGGTGTCGTGGGCGTGCGTTTCCAATAGCCATTCGTAAAACTTGTTCCAGGGTTTTCACTCTATGCATAAAAATATACCTTACGTTTGACTCCACATTTTAAGCAATCGGTTTTTTTTCCCGAAACAATACGTACATGCAACCGTTTGTAAGTGCTAGATTTACTTTATACATGTAGTATTAACATTAGGAATAGTAAGAGTCGACCTAGGATATTGGTGTTAAACTCTAAACTTTGAGAGATTATAGCTTCGTCAAAAGTAAACATCTTTAAAACCAAATTTGGAATGAAACCTTCACTAGTCAAGGCCTGTCTGCAAGTCCACAAATTGTGAATTCGGTCATGCCAACCGTTCGTCTGTCCTTACTACAGGTAAAACCGTTTGTCCTATAAAGCTGGTTCTTAGCTCATTTTACAGGTATTGCTCTGTGGATGTGCCCTTTCCATAAAGCCTTTTCTAATTGGTCAAGTGGATCAGGAGGTATGGAGCTCTAAACGACCAGATTAGTTGTTTTACTTTGTTTTAAACATTGTTATTATGAAACAATGCCAATTAGTAAACGCTAGCTGTAAGACGTAGACTGAAGATTAAAGGATTTGCTTCTAGTATTAACACTGGTGATAGTTAGTGTTAGTAAGGGTCAGCCTAGGGTCTCTGTGTTAAACTATCAACTTTGACCATCAACTGCACTGTTTACAATTTAGCTGAAATTCTAAAAGTAACACGAATTAATAAACAAAAAAGGAACATGAAATGTTTAGAGTAAGGGTCTAAAAGTCAAAATCTAGAAGGAACACGAACAAGCTTTGACAGTCAGGATCTAGGTGTAACATTTTGTCAGTAAGAAGCTAGTAAGCATTTAAACCCTTATTATACGGTGGCCAGCAATAAAATACATTTTCACGAAAAAACTGTAAATCTTCCTAGAAAGAACCATGTGATGATCCAGTGGTAGTATGGTATACGTTTCCTGCTTTGCTTTGTGTTGAAAATTATTTTTTGATTTAGTAACATGACAGCATATTCGTAGCAAAGAGCATTATTGGTTATCATCTACCATAAATCTACGTCATATATTAAAAATAAACCAAAGCATCAAAAGACAAAAATACCAAACTTCACAAGAAAAATGTGTTCTTAGAGTTTCATAACAATATTCTAAGAACAAAAAAACCTGCTACAACCGTTCATACACACGTTCTGTCGGAATAGACTAGAACTAAGCTAACCATCGGGTAGTAAGGGTCTAATGCTTACCAGCCTCTTACTGAAAAAATTTTACACCTAGACCCTGACTATCAAAGCTTGTCCGTGTTCCTTCTAGGTTATGACTTTTAGACCCTTACTCTAAACATTTAACGGTCCGTTTTTGTTTTATTAATTCATTATTAGAAGAGTCTGTTACTCTATCTATCTGAGTCGTTTCAAAATCGTAAGCGGTGATCCGTACGCATTCTCTCTTCTGGGTTTGGGTAGAGTTGGACATGTCATCTGTGACTCGGATGCAACAATTTTTTTTACAAATTTTACAGAACCGCTGCCCCACAATGATGGGCCATTCTACTCTTTCCTACGTAGGTTAGCAAACATACCAAGCATTTGTAAAGCGACACATACAGAGTGGTATTTTTAAATGGTGGTTGTTTCCTGTAATGACCGACTAGACAGTCTACGTTTCTGAATAAAATGATTGCAAACCCTGCAGAAAAAGCCACTTTTTCAAATGACGTGAAACGAGGGCTGTGACACGCGACACATTTGTACTTTTTGCACAAAAGTTTTTTTTTTGTTTGTTGGCCTACGGTTAAAGACAGGTATGACAAAATAATTGCTACCGAATTAAAAAGTGTGGTTTCAAAAATACGTACAAATGATTTTAGTAACAAATCCGTTTTTAGTTAGCTGGTCCTTCGAACAAGGTTTAGCATTTGGTACCAATTTTCTTGAATACAACAATTTGAAAATCGTTATATTAGAAGTAATATTGGAAACATCTTAAATACGTCAAGGTGCAACCTTCCTGTTTAGCTATCACTGCAGCACTTTCGTGTTGCTGTAAAAAGCCAAGTCTTTCTACAGGGTTGTCGATCTACGTAGCCTGCAGTCAAGGAATTTATCATTTTCAGCATAAGCTTTGCAAATCACTAAAGCCTTAGCGAGGCATAGGCCGTTGTTCTAATTTTACACTGGAACCACTGACATGCGTCCACCACTTTCAGTCACGATGCTGTATTGGATTTCGACGCTTTCTTTTTAGGAGAGTACCGCCTCTGGAAACCTTGATTTGAGTAAGTTTAATTTCGAGTTTGTTGTAGACATCCCATTGCTTACCCAACTGGCTGAGTTTCATCAAAAGTGCTAAAAATGCTTTCAATCGTGAACGATTCGTGAATGCTTTCAATCATGAACGAAACGGGAAAATACAAGTAATTTTCGGGGTTTGCCCTCGGATATGAAAATGTCAATATAAGCTCAGGATTGTATCATATGTAATACTGTTCAAAAACGTTCGTTAGGAGCTCATCCATATAAGAAACGGATCGAGCCGATTTTCGGTCAAATAATCTTGGTCTACTACTTGCATTGAACCCGTTCATATACGTTGCGAATTTTTTGTTGTAGCGACCTCTACAATTGCTAATGCTAAACCAATCGTTTTTAAAGATTTCCTTGCCAGGACTAACGCAATCTGAGGAGGCTGTTTCGAAAATGATGGTTTAGAGGCAGAAACGTCACCTCCCCCTACCCCACTCCTCCCGCCCCACTGGGTCACCGTTTTCGGAAAGGATACCAACAATTATACACTAACAATAATAAAAAGGGAGCCAATTTTTCCAAGAACGAAAATTACACTTTCACTACTAACAAACACTGCTCTCGTCCTAGAAGTCCATTCCATTCTGTGATTTTATTGAGAAGTCCGATCTTCTTCCAACAGGGCTCATTTTTAACTGTACACTTGCATTGTTCAAGCAACACAACAAACACCCCACTTAACTCCCAACAAAAGCATTTTTAATACTCTAAACATAAAAAAAAAGTCATCGTATTTCGTTAAACCAACATTTAGTGGATAGAAATTTACCACTGCCTTCGTCGCTACACACGTCCGTTTCTTTGTGAGTTTACGTACGAATCCTTATATTTTTTTATCTTTTTGGAAACTACAAACCTTCTTCTACCAAACTGCTGCATTTATTTTTTTAATTGTCACAATAATTTAGCAGTGCGATAGCGAAATAGCCAGCGGCGACTCGAAACAACCATTGCATCCTCAACACCCCGACGCTTACGTACTTATAACTAAACGCACTTCGGATTGACAGAAGAGCTGACAATCCTATCGAATTAACAAAAAAGGAATATCTTATCTGATTTCACAAGTTTTTTTTTTTTTTTTTTGTAGTAGTGCTTTATTGCAGAATTTGTTTTGACATGAAAGTGAATTTAAATGTGCCCAATGAGAGAGATGTTTGGTCAAAAGTGTGGTCATTTGTAGTTTCCAAAAAGATACTGAATGCTGTGATATTTTTCTATCCATCAAAATGTTGGTTTCACGAAATATGGTCATTTTTTCATATTTAAAGTTTGAAAAAGTACTTTTGTTGGGATTAGAGTGGTGTGTTTTTTTGTGTTTGCTGGAACAACAGTTAAAAATGAGCCCTATTGGAAGAAGATCGGACTAATAGGACGTGAGCAGTGTTTTTTGAAGTGAAAAGTGTCATTTTTGTCCTAGGATAGATTGGCTCCTTTTTATTATAGACACTATTAATTGTTGGTAGTGACGCTCGCGGAGTTTTTTTTTTTCTCTGGCCGCTTGTATTATGTGCCAAGTCCGGTGCTACTACCAGCCATGGTTCAAGCCTACGGACATAAGAAAGAAACAAAAAGGGCCCCTCCTTAACATTTTACCTAACCTTACGACATTCGACCACTTTAGCGATAGTATCGAAACCTAATACTTGGCTGTTAAAATTAACGTAATTCCCCTTACCTTAACTACATTTTTCGTACCTTCGTCAGTCTGGATGACGAACGAATTATTCTTAGAACAGTTACTACACAAATTACTAATGTTAGCATATTTTTCCGTAAGAGGTCAAATCATTGGTTAGGCCTCTGAGACCTAACCTTACGACGCAATATGTAACGACATTGTCTATAGTCGAACATTGTAATTACGTTATTTATCCACTTTCAGCGTTACCAGCATCTACAAGTTGTCTGTTAAATAGTTGCGCGCACAGACAACGAATATACATTGGTAATTATAAACGATGATTTTGAGTTACATTGTTCGAACTATGAAAAATAGCATAAAATAATATAGGCCTACCTTTCTCTGTTAAGGGTCGCATGTAGTGGAACTGGACACGTCTTTCTTGTGTAAGAAGCTCGAAACATGCACTTTTCTGGCTCAAGCCAGGACTTGTGGCTGTGAGGACGCTGGCTTCATCTTTTATACGAAGCGGATTAGTATTGTCGTAGGTAAAAGCTTATTTTTTTGTGTCATTTACTTGTACTCGACGAATCGTACACTTTCCTTACACTTACAATTGTAAAACGAGCTACAGCCTCCAATTGGCTAACCGTCGTAATTAAAATCGCTAGTGGGTGTTTCGTCGATAAGCCTATACCTTCCGGCATGCCTGAGGCTATTTTCGTACGGCGTTACGTTCATTCCAGCTAATGAAACTATCCCCTTTTTTTACTACGGCTCCTCTTACGAATGCTTCGGGCTCTTCAAGCATTCATTCCTTACAAGTACATGATCGGTATTCTGGAACGTACATTACGTTATTTTTTTGATATTTTATTATTTGGTCTTTGCTCAGGTATTTTTGGTCTACGTGATGTGTCGGGTGTGGGTGGTAAATGGCATCCATTTGGCTGGTGTTTGACGTCTCCTTATCATCAGGTATTGACAGGTGAGGCCAACATGTCTGCTTTTTTAGGAAAAGGTCTCGGATGCAAAAAATTGTGGCACCCGTGAGTCGGCATATTAATTTTTTAGATACATTCCAGAAGATGGTTGGGTTTCCCTATTTGGTCATGGGTCAGTGGCAAAGCCGATTTTTACCTGTATGGCTTCCTCGGGCCACTTTTTTTGGACTGGTCTGTCTCCTGCTTGTAACAACCATATATGGTATTCAAAAATATCGTTATTGACGTCTGATTATGATTGTACGCATGTGATGGTATGTGGAGGGATGTGATTTTGTCCTTGGTACCTGGGACATAAAAAAGAATGACATTGCCACCCAATTAAGTGGTCCTAATGTACCGTCTGGGGACGTGATGACATGTCCTTTTTTTATTTGTCCATTTGTTCCTTTTTTTTCTTTTCTTTTTTGCTCGCCTAAAGTGGATCGAAGGTCGAATATTTGTATTTGTGGGTGGGCTTTTGGCCCACGTGATATCCTCCCATAACAGATTTTAGCTACACTCTCCAATTCTGCTACACTCGTCGTTTCACACACTCCAAGTTGTGACTGGTGACGGACGTGGAGTTTGCAATACAGGCTACTACGCCAATTGCGTGTACCGGTAAGTCAACGGTCCTTGATAGAAGCATGTACACTTTCATACGTTTGTTAGCTGATTTATAGGTATTATACGTTTGTTGGTCCGCCTTTTTATTACCGTTGTTTGTTACGATCCAATTCTTGGAGGAATGACCTGATCCCCTATCTAGTCGCCTCCACAGGTTGGAGTTCTACTATATTTATTTTATTTATTTTATTTTTGAACGTTTTTGTGATCAACAGACGTATCATCTGAGCAAGTGAACAAATGTATAGTGTTTTCCTCCATCGAAGAACTTGATTTTCGTTGTCAAGGCTATGAAGAGAGAAGCCTGGTTTGTTGTGTCATGAACGGCCCCAAGGTCGACTTCTTTTTGCGATTGTAGCCGCCATAAACTACCCGACCTAATTTCTGTTTATTTGACGAAACGTATAATAGGCCTATCTCCACGAATGTTGGATGAGACCTATTTTATATCCCCTCACCCTTTATTTTTTATGACTTTAGGCCAACTAACGTTCGATTTCAGGAAAATAAATGCCTCGCACCGAACTTCATCATCATTGTCAGTGGTACATATTGTAAACAGAAACTTACAAAATATAGCTTGTTTTTAAAACTTTAACGATGATAGGTAGTTACAGGGACGCTCGACTTATTTAGTCGAGTATGACCGAGCTTGTCGAGAAGCAACGCCAAGCTTGCTCGGAAGGTACTAATATCCGTTTTGGCTACGCTCATCGGAGTGTAGTTTTTGGTTTGGCTAGGTTTTCAAGTAGGGCTTTAGTTAATTTTCAACAGCTCTTTATAAATCGTCGATCTTCTTCTCCCACATCAATGAGGCTCAACGATGGATGGTCGCGGTGTTATGATGGAGGCAGCTCTGGTGGTGGTTGTAGCTGCTACCCCCCCCCCCCCACTGCTGCAGTCGTTGCTAGTACTAAAACATACAACACGCAACGTAAGCCACTTACATGATCGTATGAGTGGAGGTCGAGCAATCAGTAGATCTGTTTACTCGGCCACCTAACCTAACCTAACCTACTATAGGTTACTATGCAAGGTGGTGTAACAGACTCTGTTTGCACACCTGCCTAGGCTGTGCCTGTCTAACACACACGTACCTTTTTTACTCTCCCTCATGTTCGAATATAACGGAGACCACCCTGTAACACCTCTTTTGTAACCGTAACAGTAACCTGTCATCGGCTGTCTACCCTGCTCACCCCCCCCCCCCAACGAGCTTTTATATACCTTGCTGACGCTAGGCTACTGTTGCAGTTACAGTAGATGTGTTACAGGACGGTCTTACACACTACTGACATTCCAATACAAGATAATTTTTTTCAGGTGGGTCATTGCTCTCTATTTTACCACAATTTAGGCTTTTGTGCCGCATTATTATTTTTCCCCAAGTACCTGAAATGTGCTCAACTCTGCTTCAGAATATAGGCTAAGACATTTCGCTATGGCGTCACGCAACAATGGTTTATGTCCCCGACAACTGAATTGATGTGGTGTTTGTTGCCTAACTTGGCGCGATACACTACCGTGTGTCTAGGTGTGTATCCATCCGCCACACATGTAATAGTATGATAGAAATTCGAGAAAGGTGTTAGAGCAACGGAAATTTCGATGACTTCGTGTTAGCCTTGTTTTCGTCAGTCAAGGTTCAGTTTATAACCACGAAAAAAACTATATTTGGATGAAAGGGGGGGGGGAAGAGGACCAAAATGGGAATTACGTCAGCGTTTCTGTAGCCTTAAATAATGCTGAATTGCGTGGAAGGCTGGAATGCTTGGAGGGGGGGGGGAGGGTAACATACATGTAAAAAAATTAAGCAGCAAAGCTTAAACAAAAGCTGGCTACAGAATTGTAAGGGTACATTTTTTGTGTGGTTAGTTTATCGTTTTTCAATACACCCAAAAAGAGTAAATAAATTTAAAGTAATCAAACTCAGTGCAGTACGATTCCCCCTCTTCCTCCTAATTTACTAATAAATTTACTGCAAAGTAAGGTGTTCGTAGATTTAAAAAGTGTAAAAACCCGATGAAAAAGAACGAAGGGGACGGGAAGCTGTAAAGCAACGAAATTTTGTGTGCCTTTTTTTTTTAACAAAAAAATTAATATCAGACGAAACCTCCCTGTCTGGTCGCTTCTTACAAGATCGCATGATCACTCATGTGCCGTATTGTAGTACCAAAATTTAGGACAGTATTTTTTTTTAATATAATGCGCAATATACTGTATATGCTTTTCAGTGCACCACGTATTCAGAATTTTTAGTACTGTCTTGTTAGTATGTCTGCTTTTCCAACTGCATACGTCATTCGCACATTTCTATCCTCCTCTCGTAAAGGATGCATCCTTGTTGTTTTTTAACAGATAATTATTAGTTTTAACAAGAATTTGTAGGGGTTTAATTTTAATCACTGGCACGGAAACGTCAGTTTTAGAATCTAGAAACTTGAGAATCTTGGATAGTTGTGAAAATATGTATTACATTTTCACAACTATCAAAGATTTAATTGTTTTTCCTAAAAGGGATTTTACAGATATATGTATATGTCCAAACCTATTACTAGGAAATAATTATTCAAAATCATAAACGTTTTACAGATAAATCAAGTTCAGTTTAGTTTATACAACATGTCTTAAGTGTATACAAATATGTACATGTACATGAGACATAGATAGCCCACTGTTGGTTTGCGATTTTCCTCCATGCAAGCACAATCGATCAAGTTAGACGGAAGTTCACAGTTATATGTGTGACGTATGAAGTTCATAGATATAACTATGAAGTTCAGAGATATATGTGTGAAGTTCATAGTTGTATGTGTGAAGTATGAAGTTCACAGATACAACTATGAACTTCCTAGATATATATGTGAAGGTCAGAGTTGTGTGTGTGAAGTATGAAGTTCGTGGATATAACTACGAAGTTAAGAGATATATGTGTGAAGTTCAGAGTTGCAGGTGTGAAGTATAAAATGGGAATGAAGTGAGCCTCCAGAGCCACCGTAAAAAGCTCCATAGTAGGGACAGTCGGCAGGCCTAATAGCATGGCGCAGTGCTTCTAGCCCTTGCGAAAGGTTGGTCATTCCCAAGGACATTATCTTTTCTCCCCGCCAAATGACAACACTGCAGCTTCTGATTTTATGCGTACTTTTGTATTACGTCTACCTACCATGATGCTGAACGGTATTGTTTTTCTGGAGCCCTTAAAATATTTACGTCGTTTCTCAAACAAGTGTTCCCCAGCAGGCTTTACCCAACAACATTATTAATACGGATAATTGAAATTCCAGCCGAACCATTGTTTAATCAACAGGTGACGTCAACAATCACAGCTTTTATTTTTTTTCCGTATTACTGCCACATCTATCACAAAAGTCCTCCCATCGTCGTGGGGCAGTTTGGTATTCGTGCTGAGTTTGTGTACCCTAAAATAAATCAAACAACCCCCTGAACTTCTCTACCGTACTGGCCTACAGAATGGGGGAGGGGGAACGGTCGGAGGAGCCGTACAAATTCTTGAAATAACTTTTTATTCGCTATTTTCTAACTTTTTTATGAAGCCATAGATTACATACAGCAAGAAAAATAATTGTACAGTAAAATGAAGTGGTCATACGATTTTCAGCAGGGGGAATAAGGGGGAGGGGTACCTAAAATTTACCCCTTCCCAGAGAAAATATTGACTTACGACACTGAACGACGTTGCCAATTGCGAAGAACAACTGGGGGGGGGGGGGGGGTTAGTTGGCGGACAGGCAGACATGAAAAAGTTTAAAGAAAGAGGTAAAATAGTAATGAATGGTTTTGTTGGGTGGGGGTGGGGGGGGGGGGCGAAGAGAGGACATTTTGGACTTTGGGGAGCTAGTAAATTTGTAACGTCACACACCAAAGGGGGTGTGGAAGGCAAAAAATAATCTAGCTGTCAAACTAATTTGCAATCAGTTTGCAAACCAATTATGCAACTAATTCGCAACACCCGTCTCCCTCGGTAATTGGGGGGAGGGTGTAAAATGGAAATAAACATCTTTAATTGTTTCTGTGAAAAAAGGGGGGAAATACTTATGCTAAGCCCTGGCATACACTACGTTTAAAGGCCTGCAAGAGAAATTGTGTATGTAGTAAAATCGTGTTTTGAAAAGTTTTAACGAGATTGATTAATAACTAAGTGCAGAGTTTGCACTTATGTAAACAATGCAAACAGTTATATGATTACGTTTGCAAACAGTTATATGATTACGAATTAACAACTTTATTAGGAAACCAAATAATAAATAACATAATGGAATGCAGCTATGCGTTGATCAAACAAGTCGCTGAAATAACCAGGCATTTTATGGCTAAAACACCGGGCAGTTATGTACTCAAAATTCCGGTTAGTGGTGGTCGTCTGTTGGAATGTACCAAAGCGGTGTTTGGTGTATAACAACTGCCGAACAACTCGTAGACCTACTGCTTAAACTGACCTTTCCTCGTAAATAATAAACAACCGTAAGCATCGAAAGACAGCTGGCGCAGCCGTTGAGGCCAAAGAACAGCAATTGAGACGGTTCACGCCATTATCAGCCGCCGGGGTCGTGCATGAAGCCGTACTTACCCGTTACCATGGTTACCATTTTGAGCTAGCGCTGGCCGTCCGGCTTTACTGCTCATTTCCAGTCATATTGTCGATTGGAATTCGATAGTTTAATACACACGAACACAATTTTTACGTTCGGTGTGGTCCGACTTACGTTTTATTATTAGTATTCATTAGTTTATTAGTCCAGAGTTGCGTCGATTCATTGGATCAAGAACGGCAGCCATGTTGGATCCACTTATCACAGAAATACGTGACGTCAGTGGAGAGCATTGAGTGTGACGTCACACGAGCATTTCCTGCAAATATGCAAAAAGTGTTGGAATACACCGGTGTAATCTGGACCAGAGCCCCCTAAGAAAGACTGGACTAAGTGACTGCGTGAAAAGCCCTCACTATGCACCAGATTTCGTAATTTGATTATTTTTTTGTTCGTTTAGATTTCAACAGGTAGCTGAGTAAATGTGGAGTCTTACGTCGCTCCTGGATGGTGCTACCATCCAGATCTAACGCTTTTAAGAACTCAATCACAGTAAAACCAAATAAAAACAGGAGCTTTCGCCAAGTCTTACTGGGCATCCTCAAGTGCCACCACATTCAAACTTAGCTCCTCCCACTGTTGCTAAGCAACAAAAAGCCATGCAGAGCAGCCTTCCCAGCAGCTTTTTGTTAAACTGAATTAACTAAACAAGGGCAATTCATAAAGTGTGGAAGTGAGGGGATGTTAGGTGGTTATCTAGTGGGGTTAATTTTGTTTTGTTTGTGATTGTTTTGCAGCTTGTCGGTCGGTGTTTATGGCTTATTATTTATTGTTCCTTTGCTTTATTTTACTATCCGTTGTACTTGTTTTGATAGATTTTTATTCTGGGTGGTTTATAAGTGTAAATTTATTAGGCAATTTGTTAATCAGATTTTTTATTAAACATTTTTCATTATTGCATTTTAATTTTAATTATCGGCCTGAATATCCGTTAATGGAAATACTTGGTCGATACTGAAAATTAAATTCCAATAATGAAAATTTTTTTCTGTTCACGAAAAACAGTTTTCATTATCGACAAGTAATCGTAATTTCACATCATGGAAATTCATTTGTTGTTAACGAAAATTCCGATAATGTGAAATAAATTTATTGAAACATCACGTCAAAGATGAACAAATATATTATCCAGTCACATGAAAATAATTTTCCGTTAACAAAAATTAAATATCCGTGAATGGAAATTCAATTTTCGTTAACGAAAAATGATTTTCCATTATCGAAACTAGTATTTTTCATTATAGAAACTAATATTTTCCATTATCAAAACTAGTATTTTTCATTATCTATACTAGTATTTTTCATTATCGAAACTAGTAGTTTTCATTATCGAAACTAGTATTTTCGATTATCGAAAATAGCATTTTCCATTATCGAAACTAGTATTTTTCATTATCGAACTTTAGTTTACCATTAACGAAAAAATGATTTTTCGTTCACAGTAAGTCATTTTCCATTAACTTGCAACACACTTGTTATTCTTCCCATTTCCTGTAATACAGATTTATTTTTCGTTAGTGAGAATTCGGTTTACTGTCTCTGTAGAAATTTGAATTCTTACAAATTCGACAACCGATAATGAAAATTTAATTACGATAATGAAAAATGTTTTTCGTGAACGGAAAACATTTTTCATTATTGGAATTGAATTTTCATTATCGACCATGTATTTCTGTTAACAGATACTCAGGCCGATAATGAAAATTAAAATGTGATAATGAAAAATGTTTAATAAAAAATCTGATGGCATACCGTACTGTTCCGTCCCATCCTCATTAACGAGCCAAGCCTACCATGACGACACTCGTGATGTCAGCGTAGTCCAGCTGATCGCGGAGCGGAGACGGCCAACAGGACAGACATAGACATTGCGTGTCGTATCTAGCTAGCAATGTTTATTACAGAAAATAATTTTTCTTAGCATTATTATTTGAAAGTTACGAGTAATTTATACATTAAACATTACAGTGAATGTGAAAAGGCAAAAAAATGAGCTTATGAATTAATAAATTGTGCCAAGAAAGCTGCAGATCGTGCGTTTGTTTACCACTATTTTGAAACTATTGTAGTTGCCAAAATTCGCAGTTTTGAAAATTATCAAAATTATCCGGGTACCATGACTCTGCACACATTCCCGGTCATAAACTAGGAAACAGGCTTTGGGCCTATTGTAGGTGGAGCGAACGGATCTTCATTTCAAACTTATATTTAGTTTTTATTTTAATGACGATCCCACATTTGTTAATAATTCTTAAAAATCTGGGTGCAATACTTAATGGGCTTTGTTGGGCTCTTTGCCTTTTGATGTGACGTACTGCTGTTCTTTGCTGGCCTTTTTCTTATTTTAGCTTTTTTTTTAATGTAGGCCTATGTTAGGTGTCAAATTTACGTTAACAAGCTTTCGTTTGCTTCAGCATTTTGTTTTTGTTTAGTTATTTGTTGCCTCCTTTTTGCAGCCAACACTGAAGACGTGGGCCATCGCCGCGAGTAAAAGTAAAACAGCACGTAATAAGGCGTTTAACTGCAAGCCAAACAATTATCAGTACGATAGTTTTTAACAATAGTCAGAAGATTCAAGAGGTCCATAATACTGCTTTGGTATAAGATTTGACACCCCCACCAACGAAAATGTTGATCTGGCACACCTCTATCACGCAATGCAAGATAATATATTATTTCCTAAGTCTATGACTGCAACAGCGATCTCTATTATATAATCTGAAAGAAATAACCATCACAATTTAGGTTTAAAATGTGTTAGCCTTTAGACCTAGTTTTAGGTTTTAGGCCTAATTTTTAGCGTTTCAGCCTAATATTTAACTCCGATTTACTTTCGTTAGAAGCACCTTACAACAGTGGTTCGAGATTAAGCCTATCCCTTTATGCGATGCAGCACGGTTTTGGTTTCGAGTCTTCACGTTACCGTGGGAAATCAGAAATTGAGGGAGGTGGGCATATTATTGTTACGTGCTTTCGTGTTTCGACTGATGTCAATATTGTTTTATAATACCGCTTGGCCTTGATACGACGATTTCAGGTTTCATATTCGGGATTCCCAACGCTAGTGTAGACACCACTTTCGTTGCCATGTTGAATTGAATAATCTCCGAAGCATTCTTTTTCAAATGAAACTAACGTGTGTCGTTAATGGAATCCTTTTGTTTTTATGGTTGCGTTTGTTACTGTAGTGGTTAAATGCAAGCATCAAATGTTATTACTTCGTTGAGTTACGTCGAAAAAGATTATTAGCTAGAAAGAAGCAACCAAAATTTAATTTGCCGTGTTTTTTAAAGTTCACTTGACTACCATTAGCATGATGTATGCTTCGTCGGAATTCCTTAACTATTCACTCCAAATTTACAATGGTGAGTGTTAGAAATAAATCCGAAAATTTTAAAATTTCTACAGTAATAATTGTTCGATTTACGGCAAATTTTGGCTCAGTAATACTAATTAGGGTATGAAACGTTGTACCAAATTTCATTCAAGTCCGATCTTTCATTTGGGCTCCACCCAGACTAAAAATGTGCAACCAATGGACCAACATTTTGCAATTTGGTGTCCGTTATAGGCTACGCTTCACTCGCTCGCTCCGCCAATAAAAATTAAGCTTCACTCGGTTGCTCCGCCAATAAAAATTAAGCATCAGGGTCAGAGAATGCACTGCAGTAATAACGTTTAGATGTCACCTAAGCATTAGATGGACATTCCCCCTAATGCCATTTTTCTTGATCCTCCACGTCAAGTATGGCCCCAAAGTAATATTTACTAACCGTTAATAAATCCCTCGCTAAAAATTCGTTTTAAAATGTGGCGTCTAGGAGATTTTCTGTTGAATATTGGTGAACTATATTTACTGCATCCTACAAGTAAATGATCCATTGAGTGCTTACAATAACCTTGACGTTTTATCTGTGTGTGTGTGTACATGTACTAATTTGCTAATAATTACCATAAGGTCAAAAAACTAAAGAACTAACAGGGTAAAAATTAAAATTATTTATGCCAATAGACCGCCAAAGAACAATTATAAGACACTAGCCTAAAAAATTATAAAGTGAAATGTTAAAAGTTGAAAACCGTTTCAGTTTGCGCCGACCCAATTTTTGCGTTCACTTGTTTGTCTACTACGCCCAATGCTAACTAGCTGGTTGACTTTGAACCATTCTTAACCACACAGTATTTCCTATCCTAAAGAAAAGCGTGATATCGTCAACACTCTTATCAGATACCACCATAGCTTATACGCTTCAAAAGTAGCAAGTCATGAGGCACAGAGTCGATTGCTTTGGCCATGTCAAAGGTAACTAGGTCAACCCACGTCTAGTTCAGTAGCAATGTCGTGTATCACACTCACAAGCAACAACATATAGTATATAATAATCCTTTTCGGAAGCCAAACTAAGAGAAAATTATTCAATTCCAAATGTGCCACAAGATGCTAACAAAGGACGGGCTCGTTTTGCGGCAAGGCCGGACGTCAATGATGCTGGGAAACAGTTGGTCAAGTATTTTTTTGCAGCGCCACAAAAGCAGAAATCTTCCAGTTGTTAGGCACACTCCCTTCTTCAAACATTGCCTGAACATTTGTGGATTTTAAACAGAATGTCCTTAAACTGTAATAATATTACGTAATATTTATTACAAATTTAATAAATAAACAAAAATAAGTTAAGCGCTCGAATATATTACAGACAGAACATTCACTGAACCACATCGCCTTTTTAAAATCTCGTTCAATTTAGCTATAGCAAATTGTGGATATTAGCTGGTATTACTATGTATAGTAAATCATTAATTTAATACGTTTTTAAACCTGAATATTAATTTATTTACTGTAAATTATATTTAGTTTTATCCGTTCGATTTGCTTCGACTTTAAGATTTGTAAACATCTATCAACTAAAGCAAACTGAAAAGAACGAATGCAAGAACAAAACCATATTAAAAAAAAACCTGTAAATTATTATTGAGTTATATCGTGATATTCGAACACCGCACAATTTCTTCTCCGCGTGCTGTTAAGTTGAAAATGGTAGGAATAATATAAAGGTTGGAATGAACAAAAAAGATTGATTGGTGGTAGACTACAGAAACGAAACTAGGTCCTGTTTTTAATTAAATCACTATAGCTTTTCATGCTTAAAATAATAGTAGTAGGTCGTACATACAGGGATCCAGCGGTCTTCTAAAGTCACCGTTAGGACTAATGTCCCCGCCACCTACTCACCCAAGACAAAGGAACAGTTAAAAGAAATTGTGCACAAATAGATGAAAAAAAAGTAATACACTAAAAGAACTAGCCGAGACACATAGAAAAGCACTGTATTTAGTAGGTAACTTCTTGAATGAAATGAACGTGCGATCGTGTTACCTTTTATTGATAAAGGTAACTGCAAGGTGCTTCCTGCCTTGCAAAAATCAGTTCCTCCTTGCAAATCAGTTCCTTCTAGCAAAAATCAGTCCCTCTCTTTAGTGTAATATTCCTTCAATCCCACTTCGCATTTGTGTGTACCTTTCTACGCAAACTGGTTGATGATTTTCCACAGGAATGTATTTTCCTTCAAAGCAATGTTACAGCCAAGCACAGGATCGCCTGCCATTTTCCCTAAGACCTTCCATTTGGCTTCACTAGGGCCGAAAATAAGGGATAGTGTGTGTGTGAGTTGGGAGGGTGGGGGAGGAGGGGTGGTACCCCTGTTCAAAAGTATATGCGCCGTAGCAAAAATTAAAAAAAATATATTTCTTTGATTTTGTGGTAAATCGACCCCCTCTCAAGCCAACTTTCTGTATCTGCCCTTAGTCAGGGCATGGGAAATAGTTTTTTTTCTTTAAACGGCTCATTTAGTTTCTTTCATTTTTGTAGAGCCTAGAAATGTCTGAAACGTATTGTTTAAAGCCAGCAAAGGTCTTAAAATATTAAAAAATCTGTCAGCTTCCGGCCTCGGACCCCACTGGGGGAGCTCACAGCGCTCCCCCAGACCCTCTAGCTGGGATGGATGAGTCGGCAAATTTTACCTCTCTGCCCCCCCCCCCCCCCCAACAAAATGCCATTCGCTACGCTCCTGGTCGCTCATCAGACAGTGGTTCTGATTGGCTTAGAGGCAAGAAAAAAAATTGATTCTAGAAGTCTGACAATCCAGTTTTTTCAACTGAATTTAGCAGTTTTGGGTTTATTTCTTAGTTTTTTTTTAAACTTACGTGCAGTTGATGTATTTTTAACATGGTTCGTATTATTCTACAGGGTGTTTAAGAAAAACGCTACACGTCGAATTTTTCTAAGTCCAACAACCTTCCCCGTCACTGTAAACCATTATCCCTGACCTCAGTAAAGAAATCATGAAAGTTATTTCTGACCTCAGGAAAGAAAGCTTTTATTTGCATTTCAAAAAAGAACGTAAAAGGTAACAAAAGTATGTGACAACCCTGGTTGGTGGGGGGGGGGGGGAACCCAAAACAAACAATAAAGGCCCTTAATTAGATTGCAAGTAAAAAGAAAAAAAAAACTATTTATTTGGTCATCAAGCAGAATAGCTAAAATAAAGGCTTTCACAGTATTTGGATGCCAAATAAAAACCCAAAAGGAAAAAAAAACACATGACTGTGGCAACCCTGGTTGATTGGGGGAAGCCACTTGTTCGGCGGCAGTACAACGTACCTTCTGTGGCCTCTTATCCCTGACCCCTGTAGAAATCGAATCACCCAATGTACGTACTGAATTAACAACTATCCACTATTCACATCTATTCGCCACACCACTTGCTGCACAACAGGCCTAGTAACGTTATCCGACAGGAGTTCCCAGTTTACAGTACTGTACTTAATGTAATTGGCTGATGTTAATTACCGACTTAGTAACCTTGGTTAATGTTGCGTGTTGCCCTTCAGCGACTGTACTGCCGTTGTACGCAAAGTCTGAGTCATGTGACCTGATGTCCCCAGGGCATGCAGTATTGTGTAATGTGTAGCATTCTGTAGTACTGGTTGGTCCGTACACTAGGACGTGACAGTAGTTAGGTGCATACAACCTGATACATATCATTCGATACAGTTTGTTCTTTTTGTATTCACTTCTTTTGATACCACTCGTTCTTTTTGTATTTCATAACGACATGTCACGCATGAACCACCACCAACGTATCAATAATATTAAGGATATTACCAAAACGATATGATATCGACGTTTTGGTGATGTGGCAGGCTACATATCTTATAACAACGAATAAAGCTAAGCTCATGCAAAGCAAAGCTCAGCAGAGAACGTCCTTGAAAAATTCTCTCTAGCCAGCTGAGAAGGAGGGAATGCTCCTTTAAGTGCCACTGCCGGCTATGCTAGCCAATCACTGTTCTTAATGAGCGAATTTAGGCACTTTTTTTCTGCACAACGGTGAGGTTAATTGCAATTCTGTAAACTATGTGTTACAGCTTAGATTGTGTACTAAATTAATGCAATTTTTGAATTGAGTTTTATCAAGAAATAAAAAATTGGCCAACATGCCTACTGATAATGCCTCCACTCTTTCAAAGTAGTACACCTCATGCGTTCTTTAGGCACTTCCACTGTCTAATCAGGACGAACCAAAGCTGGACCAAGGTCAGTGAATCTGGAGGGACAAAGCATATTTCACACCCCCTGTCAGGTTTGTGCCCCCAGAAAATTCAGTACGAGCCACAAATTTGGTTCAAAGAGTAAAACAAAACCTGCGACAATTTGGTCCCAAGTTTAAAAAATAAATAAAATACCAGTTAAAAATTGATGACCAACTATGATGCTATGGTCATAAGTTATGTTATCTTAAACTTAGAAATGTTGGTGACATTTTGTTGCAATATAGATTTAAGAGCAAACCGAGAGTTTCTGTTTTCATATTTTCCGGCAGCGAGTTTCCAGAAGTTCTGACTGGCATGGCTTTATGATGTTTATCGTTCCCAAACTTTTCCTTAGTTATGGTTCGCACAGCTGCACAAATGCTAAATTTAGGGCCAAATTTTAAATCACGTTGTAAAATCATGATTGCATTAGTCTATGCGATTTTTAAAGTCAATTTACAAATAAGTAACTAATAACTTTAATATTTTAATAAATTAGGCTAGCAAAGCTGATTCTTAAACGTTTCTTTGAAAGTCACGTAAATCACATGGTTTTATTAGGTGTTATTCCATGTCAATGTTTCATGTTCGTGGGGCAGGATGGAGCCTTAAAATAATGTCAAGTCAAGCATCGTTAATTTTGAAATTTTTTTTAATATTACGGGGCTATGTTGGCTGGGGCATTTGATAGATCATTGACCCCTTCCCCCCAAACATGCAACTATCAGTTTAAGGCGGTAGCTAAACTTTCTTCGGGATGGGGGAGGGGAGCATAATCCATAAGTGAAACTTTTGCCAGACCAGTGTCAACAGAGGAGAGGTAGTCACTTCCATGCATCCAAATTGAAAAAAAACCTCCATCCAGATACTTCTAGTTCAGCAGTCACCAATTAGTTCAATAATTATGTCATATTGACTGTGCACGCTATGACGCAACACAGTTTCCTGTTTTCTAAACGAACTTGCATATCATTTAAGTTAGATTTGTCGAAGTTAGGATTTAAGTGTCCACTCACATTAAGAAAATTAATAAAATTTGAACCTACACGCCAATGAAAACTGCCAACAGTTGTAAGTTATTTATGGCTTTATTCGAATGGTATGAAATTACAGTAAGGAATTTTTAAGGACCAAGTACAATACTGCATATTTACAAGGAAATTTTTTTTGAGTGCGTTAGAAATACTTCAGCATCAGCACGATGGGCGAACCAGCAGTATGAAGCCACATGACCAGAAAAAAAGCATGATGCAAACCAAAAGTATGCATTGGCTGTGGGATCAATTTCCGCATTTTAAAAACAGTCGATAAAAGTTACAAAGTTACAAATGAAAATTCCACTTTTTAAAATAAAAACTACCTCTACTGTCCAAATGAATTGTGACGATGGGAGTTCTTCAAATTCTGCCGAAACGTTTGATTTTGTCGCTTTCCTACGTGACCAGACAAGTCCATTATGCCAGTGAGGGAAGTTAGGAGGGAAATCTAAAAATATACTCCACTAAGGTAGCATTGTGACAGACGGGCCAGAGCTACGACGCAACCCAGCAGCTGACAGAAAATTCTTAATTACGAGAAAATTAAAGTTT
Source organism: Lithobius niger (assembly GCA_023313725.1). NCBI lineage: Eukaryota > Metazoa > Arthropoda > Chilopoda > Lithobiomorpha > Lithobiidae > Lithobius > Lithobius niger. The sequence goes on along the minus strand of JAHWFP010022123.1, from coordinate 12,037 downwards.
AATAGCAAAGCCAACAAATAGGTTTATTAATTATAGTACGTACACAATGACATTTTAATACAGTAAACTCTTTGAATTCCAGACTTTTTACGACCAATCAATGACAATGCTGAAATCCCAGACTTTTTAAGACCTTAAATTTAGTCCTTTAAAATCAAGACTTTTAAGGAATTTAAGACTTGTGTGAACCCTGTTAGATGCTCCTAAATATTTTTTCTTCTTCTGCACGTATTTTTTTCTTGGTCCGGCCCTGTGAGCCCTGAGCCTGCATCTTTTTGTCTTCTTCTGCACGTAATTTTTTTTTGTCTGGTCCTGCATGCTCTGAACCCCCAAGTCCAAAAGCTTTCACTTGTCAGTGGAAAATCTTCCAGTCAAATAACTTTCGCAAATACTTAATAACACAAGCGCGTGTTGTTTTCTGGATTATTTTCACAAATGGAAATTTGGAATAAGTGTCGATAGCAACGAAAAACGTTTTGTTTTGAAATGGCCCAGCAAAATCAACATGGATTCGGACAAATGCATTCATGGGTCATTCCCAAACATGTTTTCCCCTGAAAAGTTCCCATCATGAGTTTCTTGATACGTTGCACAAGTTTTAACAAGTTTCAAGACCCTTATCAATTCCTACCCACCATACTCGGGACCTTGTAAGGGCTTTAATTCGCACTAGCCCACAATGCCCCTAGTGCAATTCACACAGGACTTGTTGGTGCAACAGGTCAGGAATTATCAAATCAAAACCCCAAAATAGAGCATTGCCATCACGACAGCTCTAGTTTTCATGATAAGAATAGATAAACTTTCTTTCTCTAACTTTGTCCGGCCAACCATCATGTGTATAATGAAACACAGTTGACAAAATTAAGTCCCGCATAATATGTTTCTCAAGTAGTTTGGACAAAATGAGTACTGAGTTTTGTCTCCAAACTTATGACCCTCCAACCGAGTGTTTGTTTGGAAGGTGGTACACACGGCATTGGCAGTCGTGATATATAAGCCGTTAAATTACCTTTGCCTGGGATACGCTCCAACTCAAAATCACATCCATTGAAATATAGCACCCTACTCTGAATTCTGGAGGCTTACTTCAGGTCCTTGAAACGATTGCTAGAGGCCTATCTTCTCATTTTTCAGGGTGTTCATAAAACAAGAGCAGATCCCTACCGGTTATGCATCACAAGTTTTAATGGCACGAGAACGTCTGCCTTAAGGAAAGCTTCCCTCGCATCCACAACAGCTTTAGAACCCTCAGGAGTCCATTCTCACATATCTTATGGTGATAATGCTATGGAGTGGCTTCTTGGTCTTTGCGAACCCTGATCACGTTCATAGTAGGCCGTGAACTGACTCTAGTCAGCTAAAAACGAACTGTTGTGTTGCTTCGGTTTTTAATGGTTTCTACAGTGAGCTAGCACTCGATTACACCTTTCCTATTAATTTAAACTGTTGTTAACCTTGCTTCGCAAACGTTTTTGAATGAACTGTCTTCTGCATAAAAAGCATTCCATTTAACCTGGCATTTGTTCGTGTGTTTCTCCGTGCCTGGAAGCGGATGTGACGTCACAATATCGCTTGTCTTATATGTTTCTATGGGTGGTTGATCACAAGACCATGGTTGTTGGTGCTGCTATAAAATGAAAAGTGCGCATGTGCGTTTTGTACTTCCTCCGTTTTGTTTTCAGGTGTTAACATGTGTTGATTTGTGCTGTGTTTTTGTATCTTTGGTTTGTGCCGTCATTGAGAGGCTTTGGTCGACTTATTTGGCGGACGAGAAATATTTTGGCAACGGAATTCGTAGCATTATTGTAAGTAATTGTTTGAATTTATACTCCCTTACTTTGGTGTTGAATAAGAGTTATTGTGGTGGGCGTCCGTGAAATAGGCCGGCCATGGCTTCTCGTTGAGTACTGGTTTGGTTTTTTTTTGTTGTAAAGAATTCTTTCGTTTTGGTTTTGTTGATATGTGTATTATGTTTTATAGTGTATGGGGTTTATTACTTGTTTATTTGGAAACCACTATTTGACATTTGGGCAGAGGAAAAAAAAGTTAACATAACAAGTAAAATAGATTTTTTTTAAATTGTAAAAAGTCATAGGCTAGCGTTAACTCGGCAGGCTGCCACTGCGAGTTGGTGTGAATATAACAAACTGAATTACTATTTAGAAATTATGCCCAGAGTTATCTGAAGGTATACCAGTCATACCATCGTATGTTAAACACCATTTGGCTGTTGCAGTTTGGGTGGTTGTGGTTAAATTGTAAATAAAATTAATGTTTTATTTTTACGGAATGCTTATTGCCTGTTCTTGAGTGTTGTTACCCCCCGTGGGCAAGAATGTTTTGGCCTCAGGATTACCGTAAATCACCCTTGCTAAAAGTTCCCGTGGTAACTGCTTCGTAACAATATTAATTTGTTTAATGGGGCCAAAATTTAAGCTAAGTGAGGTATGACTTTAATAATTCCTAACTGTTAATCAGCTCAGGAGATAACTTAATTGAGTCAAGCACTTCATGCTGATTTAAAATTCCATTTTTTTCAGTCGGAAGCGCTAGTGTTTAATACTGGATTGACTTAATTTGCACTTTGTTTTCTTGACCTTGACCTTGACTTTGTTTTCTTGACTCCGCTATCCTGCAAGGCTTGCAAAACGTCAAAATGAGTAGCATAAAGTTCCTTTCCTTTTCCAGCCACTAAAGTATTATTCACAAAAGGATTAGCTTTTGGGATATCTCTTAGAATGTATTCAATTGGCTTTTGAAAAATTCCAGGACTACTGCCACTGAAACAAATTTTGCATGTATGTATGGTTAAGAGCTTTAGACTCCTAATTAAGCTCTATTTGCCAGAAACGTCGCTTAGGGTCAATAATGGAGAAAGTGTGGTAAACTGCAAGTTTACTAAAATAAATCCTCTGCTCGGGGTATTGGGTGGTACCCTGTTTCAAGCTGTAGATTTACAGTAACAGAATAGTCATCAATATTCGAACATGACCATTACATTAATTTGAAAACCTATATTGTAGGCATTGCTCAAGTGCAGCAATCCAAATTACCAATCCAAATTACCTCCCTAACGAGCCTGTGTATTTTCGCCTCAAACTTCCTCCTAACAGCTAGAGGTAACGGTCGGGCCTTTCAATACTTTGGGCTTGCACCTGGTTAATTAATGTGGGGTGAACATCCCTAGACCTAGTGAAAATAGGTCAGGAAAACATGCAAAACGTCTTTATCCAAAACAAAGTTGAAGCTTCAGGGGTGACACTCTCTTCATCTTGCAAAGTTCTATTTTTCTTGTAACACTGCCTAATGCACAGATCGAAAACTTATAGCTATAATCTACCTGTGACAGGTGGTTTCTCTCCTGGGTAAATTAATGTTGAAAGTTATTAGTTTTTACTGTCAAGGGTAACATTTAAATTGACTTTCCCCAAAAGTTTAGTTATGCCTCCATCCCTAGAACGAAGGTTAACACTAGAAGCAGTTAAGGGTATTTTATCAAAATACTTACAATACCACTTGATAGGTAGAAGTGTAAGATCTGAGCCTGAATCAACACCTGAAGTCAACCTGAGGCCATTAGTTATTGGGCTCAGTGTCTAATTGTTAGCATTAACTGTAGACATACTTACTGTTGTAAGCTAGGAAATAGAATTCACCTCAGTCAGGACTCTGTTCCCAATTAATGCTATTATTATTTTTGGGACTCAGAATGCTCCGAATCCTCCACTAAATGGTTTTTTTTTAGAGTACCTGTGACTCTTGCTTCGGGGCGTTGGACGAACGTCTAACTGGAAAATCGTCTAATGGGACAATTGTCTAATATCCGCATGAATAAAAAATCTGGAAAATCGTCTTAACAGAATATCGTATAATGGAAAATCATCCAAACGGAATATCATATAATGGATAATCGTATAATGGGTAAACGTCTAACTGCGGTTTCTGATGTTATATGTATAGCCGCAGCGACCGCAAGCGCGAGCGAGGCAGGGACATTAGACGATTTTCCATTATACGAATTTCCCGTTAGACGATTTTTCATTATACGAATTTCCTGTTGTACGGTATACGTTCTTCCAATTATGCGATTTTCCAATTAGACGATTATCCCTCACTCCTCTTGCTTTTACCCCATGTCGTTTTTTACCAGGTTTGGAAAAAGTGTTTTTAGCACTGTTGGGCTCATTTTTAGACCTGCATTAGTGAGACAAATGCCCCATTTTTTACAGGCTGTGCAGGTATGCTCAAGATACTTGCAGGAAACCTTTACATGGTTTGAGTAGCGAGAACAAAAGCAAGTTTTTGCAGACCTTCTTGATTTAAATTTAGGTGTGATTTTATGCATAATAGTGTCCTGAAAACGAATAACATTCTCTTCAGCAAGTTCTTGTGCCAGAGCAATGTGACTGCAGAATCAAAAGTGGCTTTGCAGGGATCCTCAGCCAACAACAGGTTATGCATCTCCATGCATTTTATCCTAGCGACAAACCTATCACGAAGCATTGTTGTTAGCTAAGTGCCATCAGCATCGTCATAATTACACTGTAAAGTAAATTTTTTCAACTCTTGTTACATACACCTTACTTACTCACTGTTTCCTTTTGTGGGGGGTTGACCCTCCTGAATGTTGTTGGTGTCGACGGCCACTTACGGTTCAGCACTTCCTTGTTGATTGTCACCATCTTGATGGTATTCGTCGTCGTTTCCATCTTCTGCATGACATTGCTCGTCAGTTGGGCGATAAGTCTGTCCTCCTGTCCGGTGTTTTTCAATTTTTGCAGGAGGTACAGATGTATGACAAGATTTAGATTAGGGGTTTGTATAACATCTCTATAATATGTGGTGTAGTGGCAACCCGGACCACTGCACTGTGACTGAGGTTGGTGTTAATGACCGAGCTGTCGACGCGCCATTAAGCCTTAATCCCCCCCCCCTCTTGTCACATAACTGGCAATGGACTCAGAACTAACTGGTCATGTATTTGAAAGGTTACCCTTTCACTTAAATAATTTGGTTTGTGCACAAGTTGGCTTCAAGGAATTTATTTATGTATACTAAGGCTGTTCCGAACCGAGGAAACCGAACCGAACATGGCCGAACAGTGGGTGTTTGAACCGAACATGGCCGAACAATGGGTGTTCGAACCAAACAAGGCTGAACAGTAGGTGTTCAAATTGAACATGGCCGAACAGTGGGTGTTCGAACCAAACACGGCCGAACAGTGGGTGTTCGAACAGAACATGGCCGAACAGTGGGTGTTCAAACCGATGAACAGTGAGTGTTTGAACCGAACATGGGCGAACAGTGGGTGTTCGAACAGAACATGGCCGAACAGTGGGTGTTATCGGTTCGGTGTTCGGCCATTCAAAAGAAAAATACCAAACCAAACGTATTTCCACTTCTAATTGACCAATTTTAATGTTTGAATACACCATTTTTAAGGTTTACGATTTATGATTTACGTTTACGGTTAACGATTTATTTCTATCCGGTCATAAGGGACTAGTCATTATTTATAACTGGGGGGGGGGGGGAAGGAAATGAAGATGTGACCACCATATTTTTGGTGACCCTCCCTTCGAGACTCTTAAAAATCTTGACTGCCCCCATTCAAGGCCCAAAAATAATGTGGCCCCTCCCCACCTAACAAAACTGCATTTTTCGTATACGGTACCCATTGAGACTGTCTGCAGATGATTCCTATAGCTAAGATTAATGCTGTAGCCAAAATAAGTAAGTAGCTCTCCACACTGACAGTTACCATTAGATGTAAGGAAACGTTTCTCGTTTTTAACAAAAAGATATGTTGGATTAAAAATTTTCTGTAAAATATTCCTTACATCCATCTTTTGTCAAGATTCATACATGATGAAAACGCTGTTTACTTGTATGCCCACATCTGTGACATAGTTAGGACCTGAAAGACCTAAGAAGCCAAGAAACAGGTGCCACGGCTCTAATACAAAGTTATTTGTAAAACCTGTACCTGCAAAAATGGTACTAACAGCCTCAAAATCTTCTAAAACTGACATCATGGGGGGGGGGGCACCCTCAGAGCTGAGGCATTTTTAGAAATTTTGTCTGCTGAAAGTGCCATTTTTTAGGTCCACAAATTACTTTTTCTTCCAGTTGGTCAGTGTGGTCCAGTTGGTCCTCTCACTCTTGACGGGACCTGAAAAATGTATGATCCCCCCTCGAGAGGATCCAAAAACTTCATGACTCCACCCCTATTTTCTCCTTCCCCCACCCCTACCGGCGAATAATGACCGGTCGCTAATAGTCGGGTGCAGCAACAGCATCTACTGTTCTGTTTCGTTTTCAATCAATATTCATCCGTGCATAAACTTAAAACTAAAACATAATTTTTTTTCTGGATTTACGTGTTGTGTTGACTGTTGACGGGTCATATTGTGTTGTGGTGATTGGTGGTGTGTTGTTGTTATATAATAAATATATCGATATTTTTCAACCCCCCTCCCCTAAAATGACAGTGAGGAGTTGCTCTTGCTCTTCACTGACCCCCCCCCCCCCTGTAGGCACCACTGGTCAAAATATTAATTAGTAAATCAAAATATTCATAAATGAATTAATTCCCACCTTAAACACTAAGGTGGGAATCACTAAGTTAACATCACTAAGTTAACATCTTTTAATCACTAAGTTAACAGTTAAATTTTGAAAGTAGCCCACTTGCCAAATGTCAGTTAATTTCAATTGATCACTTCACATCACACAATAATTGCAATTTCAATCACTGTTAAGTTGTCGATAATTCACCTGTAAATTGTAAATTGCTAGTAATGCATCAATATATGTAAATCATACCTGCAAATTTGAACAATAACTGCCCAGAAAACTACAAACTGTAATGTCGCGCTGCATGCTCTTGTAATTAAATTATTGTAATTTGCTTTACAAATTTAACATTTGTACGTTACCTTTGTAAATTCAATTTGTTACATTACTATACCTCTGTAAGTTTAATTTATTTACCTTTTGCTTAAAGTAACTAACTAGGTTACTCTTAAATAACGTTGTTAGTTATTTAATAATAGTTACATTTATACAACTCTGTTAACAAAACCTATTGCCCCTCCATGGTGGCAACGAATATGTTATGTGCTGCGGGGAATACTTGCATAAGGTAGATTCTCACCAAAGTAAGATGAACGGCCTAAAAGTGGTATAGGCCTGAAAACAAACTTTATATATGTAATTTAAGCACTACACCGTTCTACTAAACCTATGCAGCTGAGCCTACGACTGGATGGTTTGCATTGGCGAGAGTGAAATAGATTATGTGGTGTAAATGTAAATCCAATTTTACACTTTAGCAAAAGGACACTTTTGATCATTTGCTTGGAGGCTACCAAAATTGCCTGTTTGGACTGTAATTACAAACCTTTGCTTATTAAATTCCTCTCATAATGACTTTAACGGTCATTCAAGTTAATTAAATAACTAAACCGCACCTTGCACCTAATACTCTTTTAGTTTTCAACAGTTTCAGTTAACTGTTTGTACAAATTAGTTGCCAAACCTTGGCTGTCACCCTTTGCTGCCTTTTAGACTGTTTTAAAAAAGAAAACAGCTGGCACACACTCATTAAATGGAGCTAACACTTAATGATAAATTTGTAACAATGCTTAGAATTAAGCAATTCAATTAAAAAAAAAAAAGAAAAGGCACAGCAGTTAGAACACAACTAATATTAATCCTTAATAGCCCGAAATACCATGCACACTTCAGCCCAATCATCATATCCGAAGACTTTCAAAACTTAATTTCTTTACTATCTCTTCATCCAAGGTAGGAAAATGGTTTCTGCAACTACCCGAGGGCACCAAATACTTCATGATTTAAAAGCTAAGTTTTCCAACACCATTGGAAAAACCCCTTGCCGGATTAGATTCCTTGTGACTGTTGAACCGCCAATTCTACACCAGCATACGAGAATATGTATTTTTACTTCAATTCTTAAAATGGCACTATCACTGATTGAAATGCGAACGAAAATACCGTGGCACCAACTAGCGACATTGATATTGTTAACCTTTATAGCTTGCTCGCAGGTGCACGTGGATGAACCAAATTTTCACTCAATAATTAAGGATGTCGTGGCTTGTTTGTTTCGTTAAAAGAAATGCCGTTATGCATTCCTTCGCTTGGTGCAAGCAAGAGCTAGATGGTACTGCATAGCGCTAGATGTTGTCAGAATTTGTCTGCTTTCAATCGGTGATAGTGCCACTTTAAACCCCCTGCCGGTCCCCAGTGTAATCGCATCTTCAGCAGGTTTGGGGTGGGTTTTTATCACTCGAAGAGAAAAGAAACGCTAAACTCAGTCATAAAGACTAAGTAAATATACCGACCTTGTCGCCATTGGGATATTACGTAATTCAGCGTGTGGGTGTTCAAGGAGAGAGACCGGGTTTAAAGAGGCAACTATCACCGTTTGAAAGTCTGCAGAATCTGACAACATGTAGCACTCTCTAGTCAAGCGAAGGAATCCGTAACGCCATTTCTTTAAAGGAAACAAAGAACCCACGGCCTCCTTAATTATTGAGTGAAAATTTGGAACGTCCTCGTGCATCTCCGTGCAAGCCGTAAAGGTTAACATATCACTATTGGCTAGATGTCAAAAAGGTATTTTTGTTCGCAATTCAATCGGTGATAGTGCCACTTTCATGTATCAGGGGCAACGTCCACCCGATGGCGGCATGGCCTAATATAGAGTAGTGACATAACGTAGTTTTATTGTGTATAACTCTATGGTGGAGCCAGTAACTGGGTTAGCTGCAAGGGGCACTGGAGGGCGAAAAGTAAACCGTCTTACTAAAGCCAATTCTATTAGACTGGATTTCTTAAGCGTATAACGCGCCATTTTTGTTGTTGGAGAAAACAACGTTTTTTAAGCCTAAGAAATCCGCTCTCAAAGCACTGTCTTGACTAGAAGTGCCGTTGTTTCCCCTTACATTTTAATCTAGTGCCCCTTGTAGCTATGCCCTCCTGGCAGAATTCGTAGCCAATATAACATCACTTGCCGCTGCTCTATAGCTTTTATTTAACAGGGTGCATCCCAAGTGGGCAGGCATCTAACCATGTTAATTACACTAACTCTAACGGGTGACAAGTAACTGTGTAAGGTGTGCTTCCTTAAAGTGGCACTATCACCGATTGAAATGCGAACGAAAATACCGTGGCGCCATCTAGCGGCAATGATATTGTTAATCTTTATAGCTTGATCCCAGGTGCACGAGGACTGAATTTTCAGTCAATAATTAAAGATGTCGTGGCTTGTTTGTTTCGTTAAAAGAAATGCCGTTATGCATTTCCTTCGGTTGGTGCAAGCAAGAGCTAGATGGAACTACGTAGTGCTACATGTCAGATTTCGTCTACTTTCAATCGGTGATAGTGCCACTTTAAAGGAAAGCACTCCGCCGACACTCCAGCAGTCTTTTGGATTTCTTCGCAAAGGCCTCACCACAATAGGCCAAATTCAAATGCATGGTTTCTTCCTACTGTGTACAACTGCGTGCAATGATAAACTACTCTTACGTGCAAAGGCCTTTCCACACTTCCTACATTCAAACGGTGTCTTTCCACTGTGTACAAGTAAGTGCTGCGTTAAATGAGACTTGTGTGCAAAGGCGTGTCCACACTCTCCACATTCAAACGGTTTCGTACCAATATGTAGACGTGCGTGCTGCGATAAGGTAGACTTATGCCTAAAGGCCTTTCCACATTCGCCACATTCAAACTGTTTTGTTACACTGTGCACAAGGGCGTGTTGCGTTAAATGAGCCTTGTGCAAAAAAGCCTTTCCGCAGTTACCACATGTAAACGGCTTATTTCCAGTGTGTACTAGCGCGTGCCGTGTTAAGTCATACTTCAGCAAAAAGGCCTTTCCACACACACCGCATTGAAACGGTTTCGTTCCAGCGTGAGCAAGTGCATGTCGCGTTAAATCACCCTTCAGCGAAAAAGCCTTTCCACACTTACCGCATTCGAACGGTTTCTTTCCACTGTGCACAACTGCGTGCAGCGACAAATTACTCTTAAGTAGAAACGTCATTCCGCACTCGGTGCATTCAAATGGTTTCGTTCCACTGTGTAGAAGAGCGTGCTGTTTTAAATGAGGCTTGTGTACAAAAGCCTTTCCACACTCTCCACATTCAAACGGTTTCATTCCTCTGTGTACAAGTGCATGCTGCGTTAAGTAAGACTTCTGCGCAAAACCCTTTCCACACTCCTCACATTCAAACCGTTTCTTGCTACTGTGTACAAGTACGTGCAGAGATAAATTACTCTTCTCTGCAAAGGTCTTTCCACACTCACCACATTCAAACTTCGGTTCCATTACACTTTCTACAGCCTAATCGCTTATATTCGCTGTTGTGATTGTACTACTTCCTCAACGTTCATGAGGTAAAGAATTGTTCCAAGAATTGAGCTCATCAGGTCGCAGCGAAGTGAGTATATTGCTTTAAGATCAGGTCATAGGCTGGATTAACGAGCACTTCCAGGGGTGGACCATCAGGCTGCTGAAGACGGACCCTGCACAGTATAGAATCAACACGCAGAAATGCAGATGAAATTGAAAGAAAAAGCCACAAACCCGCAACCAATAGACAACAATCACCACATAAAAAAAAATCCACTCAATCCTTGGGGCTTGATTATCGCGTAGGCCCTGAAGCTTCTATCCCAGATGGCCTTGATAATGTTGATGATGAAGAAGATGGTGGCGGCTCCCACTTAGAAGCCACAGGGGCTAAGCCCACGATACGCGCTCATGAAGGGACACTCACGTCACCCCACGAGCGCTTTCGCTCGCAAGGTGGCGAGAGTGTTCCCGCATTTACGTGTATCATGTGCCTAGCCCTTCTGTTTGAAGCGGGGCTTGTAGTACACGATACTTGACTGCAAATCGCAAAAAAAAAAAAACCTCCTGCACACCCAAACACACCTTCCCATCCTCCTCTTTTATCACACTATGCCACAAGCAGTCTTTTTGTCCCCTCAATTACCTCCTCTCCCTTGCCTGTATCCCATCAGAATTGCAAAAACCAAGCATCCAATGCATCCCTTCCTGTTCATCCTATTCATCTAATTCAGGGTTCTCCTCGAGTCCCTCAACCCTTCACACTCCATCAGAATGTGATGTAGATTTTCTTCTGCTTCCCCGCAAATGCCGCACGTGATGTCCAAACCTTCCCCACTCTCTATCTTCCCAACCATCTCTATAGTATTCAGAGCTCCTGCCCTAGCCTGAAAAAACATCCCACTTAACGAATTGCCTTCATGATGCTTTTCCCATCCAATATATTTTTCCCAGTGCGATAGAGCAATAAAGAGCTCTCTTTTCCATACCCTACCTCCATGAAGAGTTTTCCCTCAATTTCAAGGCCTTGCATGTAGCTCTTCTCCACACATTACTCAATGTTACCTAATTTAGATTTTCCCTCTAAGATATTTCTGAAAAGGCTCCCGAAATCTCTAATCCGTCTAGTTTCCTTGTTGACCCAAGTAGAGATGTAATCATATACTTTCTTCACCATTCTATGTATGGTTACTCATGAACCTAATCCTCCCATAAAACCCAATTTTGCTTAAAGCCTCTCTCGATTCAAATCTCGATCAGCTCACATCTCCCTTCACAGATACATAGGCTGTAGAACAATTCGTGCCTAGTGCCAACCTGCCTAGCGAGTCCTGAAATGTTTATAATTGTTGCTGTACCTTCTACCCTAAAACTAAAGTTAAATTTTCAAAAGGTGCCCCCGGCACAGCAACTGCTCTCCAAAGAATCCTCGTAATTTCGTATTTATTATATCCTCATAAACTGGAATGTTTAATAACCCCTTTTGTTCTCAACGTTTTTAAAAATAATTTTATCTTTCAATTCAGCCAAAAAATCATCTTTTTCAGAAAGTCTAACTCCTCAATTATCATACTGTGCTACCCTTTCCAATTAATCTTCCCCCAGGAATAAAATAAGCTCTTTCCTTCATTCACTTCCAAAGGCCATAAATCC
>JAHWFP010022122.1:22253-34532 GCA_023313725.1 Lithobius niger | reverse complement strand
CCCCCCCCCCCCTCCTCCCCCTTCTTAACGCGAAGCGCGGTCTGACCGAGTATTGTCCGAGGGACCATGCCGCGAAAAGAAGCTCCCGAGTTGAATACTTTCATCAATCAAAAAAGAAAGTTAGAGGTTAGAAGTGATCAGATACCGCGCTAGTTCTAACTATAAGTTGAATGAAGTTGCATAGAAGATTTATAAGCTGATCTGGTCGAACGAATACTGACCATTAAAGTGGCACTATCACCGATTGAAATGCGAACGAAAATATCATGGCGCCATCTAGCGACATTGATATTGTTAACCTCGTAGATGCACGAGGATGAACCACATTTTCACTCAATAATTAAGGATGTCGTGTCTTGTCTGTTTCGTTAAAAGAAATGCCGTTATGCATTCCTTCGCTTGGTGCAAGCAAACGCTAGATGGTACCATACAGCGCTAGATGTTGTCAGAATTCGTCTGCTTTCAATCGGTGATAGTGCTACTTTAAGAGGTTGCGTCAGTCGTCGACTTAGGGATTAACGTTAAAGTTTGGAACTGAACGTTTCACACAATCAGGTCACAAAACATGGGGCAATTTCGCGGAAAAAGTTTCCAATATCAACTTACGTGTGGCGAATTTGACTTCAACGAATGCAAGCCCTTCTATTTTGGTTGGTTTGGGGCGGGGATTGCCCACAGCCTCCCCCCCCCCCCCCACCCCCCTTCCCCTAGTGATTCGGCCGCTGGTTCAGCCAATAATTAAGGGATAAAGGAAAACTAAGCCCAATGTTTCCCGAATTTTTATTTGCAGCTTGCATTTTGTCGGTGAATATTAGTCCCCAAACTAAAGTCATTAACACTATTTTCTTACACCAGGTCAAAAGTGAATTACGCCAATGTTTAAATCGCAACAAGCCTTGTCCTATCCAGACTAAATTACTAAAGTTCAGTCTGCAAGTCATTGGGTACTTCGATCATCTCTACCCGCACGTGAGAAGTGGAATCGTCGTCCAATAGTGTCTAACAGCTAAAACGGACTTAAATGTCATAATTATTGGTCGTAACAGTTTATAATAATTATTATCCAACCTGCGACATGAAATGTGCATTCTGAAACCAATACCTTAAAACAATCGCACTTCCGCAGCCATTCACGCCTTGGAGGAAGTAATCCATAAAGGAGAGTTGCAGAGAAGCCAACATTTTTCTGTCTAAATTTCATTGTCCTATACTGTACACTGTACACCCAATTTTGTTTGCGAAAAAACGAAACATTAGAAATGCGTATTTCTGTTCAGGTTCTGCCCAAGCTTTTTTCCATGTTTGTTATTTGATGTTAACACACTAGCGTGTTTGTAGAGTATCAACTGATGGATAGTTGATTCTGCATTGTTTCAAGCAGATGCAGTATTATGGCAAACAATCGCGGTAACAATTCAACTAGCTTCCCGAAGCCTGCATTGAAGAAGTATATAAATCGCAGAGTCATGTCGGCCGTCACAATTACAGACTTTGCACCAGACGGTTTAAAACTGAAAGATTATACCGAAAACCAACACCATTTCATTTTGGTTCTCGACAACGATTGACTATATTTAATGTAGCCGCCCCGAAGCTACTACGACAATGTTACTTTCCCCGTACCCGAGCATCGTTGCATCTTGTTCGAGTGAGCTACAATCCGATCTTGTGCTCCACGCCTATTGTTTCCCCGTTGTTACATGTTGCAGCATTGTAACATTTTGACATTGTTAGCTGCTCAGCCGCCTCCGCCTGTTTACTTGGGTGGGTGACCGCCTGGAAATCTGGCTGTTGCAGACATAGGGCCTTAGGGCTTCGGGCAGATGACCAGGAGTGGTTAACGCTCGTTAAACCCTTTAACCCTTTAGCCTCCGCCTGTTCACTTTTTGAAAATTCCCGTCGCAAACGAACTCTAATAAACACTGCCTGCCGGCTGTGCTAATTATGCCACTTGTTTCATAAATGCTTGCGTCATACTTTTTCTGATTACACCAATTCTCGATGCATATTTAGTGCGCGCAAAGTGCGCCCCTGTGAACTGTGATTTCAGCCACAATATCGATATGCAAAGTCTGCTCCTGGGCACGATATAATTTCCGTTTGCTGATGTTCTTGTCGAAATCAGGTTTTCTTGTTGCGCTCTAATCACGCAACTCGCTGTATGGCGTCAGTACGGCTGTGAGTAGAGTTTTAACGGGTTTTAATAATTTTTTTTTAACTAAAAAGCATTTGCGCAAGTTTTCGTTATGATTTTTGGAATCGTAACGACGAAAGGAATCGATAGGTAGATGAATTATGTCGATGGCGTGCAAGGTAGTTCATTCAAATAATTACCGAATGTACAATATGCACTTACGTTTCGTCGGAGTGGCATGACCCGGATTCAAACTGGCAAATCAGTCCATCACCATTCTTTTTATTATTTAGTTTTCATTAAATTGGATCAGTTCATAATCTCATTGTGAACTTTTTTTTTTGCTTATATTTAAAGTGTCCTGCTATACTATGTTGCAGGTTAGGCTCCAGGCTTTTCTTTTTAAAATTATTATTACTATTGTATACACATTTTTTTTTAAATTGTAAATAGCGTTTGTTTTACTTCTCACTTCAGTTTTTAACTCTCACCTAGTTTAATGCTCTTCATTGTTTTACCTTACGACTTTCAGGCTGGATTTTAAGCGATCTTCCAGGGTCCTTTCATGATGTGCATGCAACTGCACCAAACATTCTATTACTGGTTTCCAATTTTCTTTTATATTACGGGTATTTACAGTGGTTTATGTCTATTTAATTATAAGGTTATGTCAGTTGCCTTGGCTCGATTTTCACCAGGCAGGGTAAGGAGTGTTTCCTGCGGCTTTTTTTCTCGTTGCTTTTTTTTTTCTGTAACTTTTTTTTTTCATTTACATCAAACATTGCGTTTTTTCCGAGGCTTTTTTCCACGACTTTCCTTTCCGTGTTTCTTTTTTTGTATCATTTTTTTCTAGGTTATTTATTATCTTTGGCGTGTTTCTGATGTTTCTCCTAGATTCACAGAAATACTTGTATTGGTGATGATGGGGCAACACACAGTTTCAGTGGCGACGCTGCAATAACTCCGGGGGAGGGGGAGGGAGGGGCAGTGCAAAGGTGAGTGCAACCCCCAGTATTTTTCCGTGTACTTCGCCCCTCCCCCCCGCACCATGAACGCCTAGAAGTTTTCGCAAATGGTAAACTTAAACTTAATTTCACACTCGTTTCCAAGCGAATATACCTAAAATAAAGCAATGGGTTGTTCACCAAACTTTAAATTCAGTGGAAAAACAAGCAAAAAAAATACTAGATTGAATGATCTCAACACGAAAAAAAAACCGAGTAGCCTCCAAACAGTTATCCATGGGTTCCATAGCAATGCTGAAAGAAATGATCGCTTTCGGGGGAGGAGGGGGGAGGAGGGTGATGGCAACTTTACGCCCTCACCACAGTGAACAAATATAGTCCAACTTTTAAACAAAAAAGTAACCGAATAAAAAAAAATTCATAAAGAAAAGAATTCAACGAATGTTAGCTTTTGTAAACTCTCTTCAGTCTCCGCCTCCAGTTTCAACCTTGTGCTTCGATCCCTTCATTTTCAACTTCATGTTCCTAAACTGGGCGAATAAACCGGTCCGTACAAAATCTATGGCCGCTAGGTCGGCGCAAGCGCAACGATATGTTTGAGACAGACTGCATTCGGACTAGGGTGTGCGCCGTCGCCCCATGCCGGCAGCCAAAAACCAAACTACACGCGCGCGTTGCGCCGTGCCGCCGGTTAAAAAATCAAACATCAACGTGCGCCTCCGCCGGTCATATTCGGACCCTGTCACCACTGTTAGTGTTAAATAGCCCAATAACTTTAGATTAGATTTAGCTAAAACCTGGAATTAATTCAAAGAAAGCTGAAAGTGGGCACGTAAGTAGCTAGCTACCAATGGGGTATGAAACACTAAAAGTCCCCTAGGCTAAGACGCTTGCTTCCTCAGGTACATTGGAAAAAGGGCATAAGTAACAAACATGTCATCCATGTATGTAATAGGGTGGCTAGAGGGTTGAATTGTTCACGTACTGTGAAAAAGCATGAATTTGGTATGGATACATATGAAGCGCATCTGGAAAAAAATAGCTATGGTAGCAAATTCAACATCCCCCCACCCCCAGTGGCGTAACGTGCGGGGTGCGAAGGGTGCAGCTGCATGGGGGGGGGGGGCACGCTGAAGGACAGTAGTAGAGGGGGGCCCACACACAAATAAAAAATCGAAATAAAGCAAAAATAGAGATAGAGACATAGACAGAGAGAGAGGAAGGGAAGAGGGAGAGAAAAATAATCGAGATAGATAATATAGAAACACCCGTCGTAGCATCCAGGGACTGCAGTAGACACGAAAATAAGTAAAGATAAAGTAAACTGCACGTTACTTTATGTTCGAGATAAATTAATAATTTTACAGCTTTATTGTTGGTTTATATCTCAGTTATTATTGCTTGTATCCACGTGTTGCATAAAGGGACGGGGTGAAAAGGGACTGGGTGAAGGGGGAGGGGGAAAGTGACAGGGTGGGGGAGGCAGGGGACTTTCTGCGGACGATTTGGCGCCTCCACCTTGAGCGCACGGGATAGTGATCGCGGCGTGACCGGGCGACGGGTGACTCGGTCGCCCGGAAAAAGTGGCCGCTTGCGAGGGTGCAGCCGGCGGCGGGACACCATTTACCAAGTCCTTAGACGGATTACAAGCTAGAATATATATTTTGTTATGAGTAGTGGCACGTGGGGTGGTGAACTCCTTAACCATAAATCCTTCCATAAATCCTAGCCGAATATTTTTTAGTTTGGTAAGGACCGACCTATGCCAATTTAAAGGTGAAGAGGTAATGGCGTAGCGGCGAAAACGTTTATGGTAATTTTCGAATTCAAAGTGCCCTTGCGAGCCCTCTTATAGCCTGAAATGGACATCCTTAAGATTTTCTGAAAGGTGGGGATCGATACTTTCCATCAATCCTAAGTCAATTGACTTTAGGGCCGTCCTATGCCCATTTAAAGGTGAAGTGATGATGGCGTAGCGGCGAATGCGTATGTTGAGTTTCGAATTCAAAGTGCTCTTGCTAGCCCTCTAATAGCCCGTAGTGAACATGCTTAATATATTCTGAAAGGTGGGGATCTATTCTGTCCATAAATACTAACAGAAATTGCTTGGCTTAGGTAGAGACCGTCCTACACCCGTTTAAAGGTGGTAATTGGTGTAGTGGCCAGGTTCAATTTCAAAGTGCCATTGTAAATGCTCTTATTTGTATTTGTATCTAAGCTAAACAATTTCGGTTAGGATTGATGAAATAATAGAACCCTACCTTTTAGAAAATCCTAAGCATATCCATTTCGGGCTATTAGAGGGCTCGCAAGAATACTTTGAATTCGAAAATCAACATACAATTTCGCCGCTACGCCATTATCTCTTCACCTTTAAATGGGCGCAGAACGGTCCATACCTAAGTTGAACAATTTCGGTTAGGATTTAAGGCAAGAATAGATTCCTACCTTTCAGAAAATCTTAAGCATGTCCACTTCGGACTATTAGAGGGTTCATAAGAGTACTTTGAATTCCAACATCAACATAGCTTTCACTGCCATTTCCTCTTCAACTTTAACTAGGCGTAGGGCAGTTTCGATCTACGTTAAACAATTTCGGTTATGATGGATGGAAAGAATCAATATTACCCAACTTTCATAAAATCCTAACCATGTTCATTTCGGGCTATTAGAGGGCTCGCAAGAGCACTTTGAATTCGAAAATCATTATAATATCAGCCAATTGAAAAACGGAGCATTCGCGCGAATTAATGGTGATATATACTTTAAATATGATTTTGGGGAAAAGGGTTACGCAAAAGACGTGTGTGCCCTTTCCTGTTCAGAATTGTGCTTTTGCGTCACATCATGCTTTTGATTTGTTGACGGTTAAGGAGTTATGTACACCCCTAAAAAGATATTTTGGGGGTTTGAGTTTGGTATCAGCTAATTTCATGCTGTTCACAGTAAGTGAACATTTCAACCCTCTAGCCGCCCTACCGTATATATGGATGATGCCCTTTTTCCAATGTACGGAGTAAGCAAGCCTCTTAACCGAGGGGACTTTTAGTATGTTTCATACCCTACTGGTAGCTACGTAAGTGCCAACTCTCAGCTTTCTTTGAATTAATCCCAGGTTTTAACCTAAAGTTACTGGGTTAAAACCGGTTTTGCTAAAAGACAAGTTTAAAAATATGGTTTTGAAACAACTGACCTAAACGCAACTGGACACAAAATTGGATAAATTAATTTAACACATGTGTCAGATGTGCTTCGTTGCTCTAAGTACTAAATAACAACACTGTCTGTTTCTAATTGCAAGATGTGAAGACAAATGATTAAACTTAGGAAAAAAATTTTACGATTATTGTCTTTGGAAATGTAATTATTTTCTTACGTAAAGCTTGTAGCACGCTACTCCGTTCCTTCCGTCCCGTTCCGACGACTGACGGCAACGGATGGTCCAGCGACCATTGCTTCCGTCGCTAAAAGTCGGCTCTGTTGAGCTTTTAAATTGATGGCGTCCAAGTTAGCAATGCAAATGAAGGAGGGCTTTTACAGATCTTTCAATATGTAATTAAATAGAAAGTCTTAGTAAATTAGGCATTAATTCTTTACGCCCAGGCATGATGACATTTAAGTCCAGAGGGCAATTGAAATATATTCGCATCTGTATTTAGCAGAGGAAAGG
Organism: Lithobius niger; assembly: GCA_023313725.1. Lineage (NCBI taxonomy): Eukaryota > Metazoa > Arthropoda > Chilopoda > Lithobiomorpha > Lithobiidae > Lithobius > Lithobius niger. The sequence continues at coordinate 27,763 of JAHWFP010022122.1, read as the reverse complement.
CGTTGTGCGCAGATGCGTGACGGACGACGACGGCCGTCGACATAAGCTTATAGAACACTACTCCGATCCGTCACGTCACGTCGCTGGCCGTCAAATTTTTGTTTGGATTAAAAGCACGTAAATTAGAGGAGCAGCGTATACTGCTCCCTGACGACCCGTCGGCTAAAGGACGGGTGGTCGAGGCAAAATCCTTTCAGTCAAAAGGCGATCGTATCCGAAAAGTTGACGCACCTGCCATCACAGTCGATGGCCGTCGTCGTTGTCCATCACGCGCCTACGGACAACACCTTTCCCCTACTACCTACAGTAGCAAACCTATTTCAGTTGCCTTCTGGACTTAAATGTCATCATGCAAGAGCGTAAAGAATTAATAATACCTAATTTACTACGACTTTTTATTTAATTGCCTATTTAAGGTCACTACAAGTCCATCTTCATTTGAATTGCCAATTTGGGCACGATCAAATTTAAAAGCTCAGCCGAGCCGACTTGAAAAGGTTAGCGATGGAAGCAAGGTGCACTGGACCATCAGTCGACATCAGTCGTCGGAACGGGACGGATCGGAGTAGTGTGCGACCATCTGACGGGTGGTCTGTACACCTATCCTATGCGATCAGTTTTGACTGAAAGGATTCTGCCTCGACAATGCCGCCCGTCAGCCGAATGGTCGTCACGGAACGGGACGGTGCAGTACACGCGGCTCCTCTAATCTATATGCTTTTAATCCAAACAGAAATTAGACGACCTGTGACGTGACGGCAGGGAAAGAAACTGAGCAGTGTGCTACAAGCTTTACTGTTTCAGGGCGCGTTTACGCAAAAAGGCCTTCTCGCTCGCTGAAAGCTATTTGCTAGTCAACCGTTATTTATTTATGATGAGTTTCCCGTTGCTACTAACTGAATGCGATAACAGATAACAAATTGTATGTATTATAAATAACAACACGGATAAAGAACACAGTAATACGGTAATTTTAAACACTGCTACGAGATTGTTGTAATTTCACGTTATTTCCGAAATTTGCTATTTTCCCTCAAAGTACAGCTTCTAGCAATGTTCAAACGTCGGTAGAATAAATAGCTTCTCGCAGCGAGAATTCAAAATCCAACATGGCGTCCATTTCGTGGCTATCGAATCGCAGACAAGCCATCGAATGCCGGCATACAAAAAACAGTCCGTCGTCTTGTACTGCAGTAAAAATTGTTTTCTTGTTGTAATAAATCGACGCTCAAATGTTGTACGCCATTATACGAAGCACGAGGAGAAGATTTGCCTTCTGCGTCGTTGCCATGGTTGCTAATACGTACAGACAACTCGAAAGCCGCATACTCTGGTAAATGCGAGAAGCAGCCATCAGATTTAGTATTGATCAAGTAAAAGCTAGTGAGCGAGAAAACTGTCGATGCGTAAACGAGCCCTCAAGTCGGCTCGGCTGAGCTTTTAAATATTATCGCGCCCAAATTGGCAATGCAAAAGAAGGACTTGTAGCCTTGTTACCTTGACTAGGTAATTCAATACAAAGTCGTAGTAAATTAGGTATTATTAATTCTTTACGCTCTTGTATGATGACATTTAAGTGCAGAAGGCAACTGAAATAGGTTTGCTACTGTATTTAGTAGGGGAAAGGTGTTGTGCGCAGGCGCATGACGGACGACGACGGCCATCGACTGTGATGGCGGGTGCGTAAACTTCTCCGATGCGTTCGGTTTTTGACCGAAAGGATTCTGCCTCGACCACCCATCCGTCTGCCGACGGGTCGTCAGGGAGCAGTATACGCTGCTCCTCTAATTTATGTGCTTTTAATCCAAACAGAAATTTGACGGCCAGCGACGTGACGTGACGGAACGGAGTAGTGTTCTATAAACTTCAGTCGACGGACGTCGTCGTCCGTAACTCATCTGCGCACAACGCCTTTCCCCAATGCATACATATTTCAGCTGCCTTTCTGGACTTAAGTGTCATCATGCCTGAGCGTAAAGAATTAATGCCTAATTTACTACGACTTTCTATTTAATTACCTACTGAAGGTCAGTACAAGTCCTCCTTCATTTGCATTGCCAATTTGGGCGCCATCAATTTAAAAGCTTAGTAGAGCCGACTGAAACGTTCAGTGATTGAAGCAATGTGCGCTGGCCCATCCGTTGCCGTCAGTCGTCGGAACGGGACGGAACGGAGTAGAGGAAGGAAACAAGCTTTAGCGTCGCATGCCAGAAAGGCTTGAACCCATAGTGTTTGTGCTGGAGCTGTGGCTGGTTGGCAGCAATTGTAAAGCAAACCGTGAGTTTATTATCATTGTTACAGCATTGCTACTAAAGTTTGCTGCACATTATGTTTGCAGGAAACTGAATGTATGAAGACAAGTTTCCTTCCACTACGAGTGCAAAAAGAAACGGACATGTCCCACTCGGTGTTGGTTCTAAGTTTTCGTATTTCGTATTTCGTATTTCGCAGAGAAGTTTTTATTATTTTGGAGTGTGCTTGAGTGGAATAATACGAATGGAATTTACGATAAAATCTTTACATTTCATCATTTTTTTTTAAATTATAAAACTGGATTTGGATATAGATAAATAAATAAATAAATATTCGTTGCAGGAGCAACAGGACTAACAAGGGCTGATTAGCCACTAACTGTTAGCCTAAAAAAAATACGGAGCCTGACCAGATTAGGTCAATATTGTCAATAAAAAGTTGATGCAGTAAAATAGGAAAAATAGATTGATGCAGTGACTGCTAGCCATCACATTCACGTCCAGTGAGAAGAAAAATAAAATCAATGGCTACCACAAAATTGAGGCCTCTTGAGGAAGCGAGGCATATCCGTATTGTTTAGATGGCACTTGAATCCAAGCAACGTCGGCGCCATAATAATGTGCTCCTCCGGTGAATTCCAGACGTGGACCACCCTTACGGCGAAGAAATTTCTGCGGCAAGCCAATCGTGTCTTGGGTACGCTTAAGTTTAAGCTGTGACCTCTCGTCCAATTTAACAGTGTTGAGCTCAAATAAAGGAAGATCGACTGAAAGCAGACCATGTAGAATCTTGAAAGTCAGTAACAGATCAGCCTTTAAGCGGCGCAACTCCAGTGAGTCAATACCCAGTGCTTTGAACCGTAAATAATAAGGCAAATGTTTCGTTCCAGTTAGTGACTTTGTAAACCTAAGCTGAACCGATTCCAGATGGTCAATATCTCAGTATAATATAATAATAATATTTTTTTATTGCTTGAACGTGCTCGAAGTTCCAAGGAGCTTGTGTGAGCAGCAAAAAACAACACTTACAATTTAACACAATAAATAACACAAAATATATACACTAAATTTACCTTTTAAAGTATTTGTCGATGAACGAAGCTAGTTTAATAATAAAAATATTTATTTTAAAGTCAGAGCTTACTTAGGCAATTGTTTATATTCTAGCGTCTTCTCAAATTGTACTGCGAGCAACACTGCCGTGTGTAAGCTTTATTTTTGCACTGTTGTCTTAATGAGGTCAAAAATTGGTTCAATGAATTTCTTGGAGCCTTTTCATCCTTTGAAGCAAACTTTACGCTCTTGAGATGAAACTTCAACCGTATTCTACGTTTTAGAAGAGGGAAAAATTCTAAAAGGGGAGGGGAAACGAAACCTTCAATCACCGCACGTTACAGAGAGACACAGAATAAGAAAGTGCATATCCCACAGCAGCTCAAGGAGTTTGGTAGTCTTTCACACTACCCTAGCAAGCAGAGACTTTACCAGTGTCCCCTTTGCAATCACCGACCAGACCAACTCCTCCTGGCAACAGAATATCTGAGCTCTGCCAGCGCTCATCCACGGTGACCACAATTCAGTCCGACTCCGAATTGCAGCCGCTTCTAGCTTGAAGAGAGTCAGAACTTTTTATTTTTCGTTTAAATGTGATGTTGGCAGCGATACGTCTTTATAAGTTTGATGTTCAAATTACTCAGCTGTTCTAAAGATACTGTAAAGCAGCTCAGTATGGTTATTTCGTCTGATCATTAACCTTAAGTTGTGATACCACGTTCAGGGGCGGGCGCAATTCGCCCATAAATTTGAACCTTTTCAGGCTGACTTCGATATAAAACTCTTCGAGGTACTACAAATTATAGATTTACCTGTCGAAAGCTCCCAAAAAAGTCATTAAACCTTTTATTTCCACTCATTCATTGCCAAACTGGCCATGAATAAGGCATTATGCGTCTCTACCGAATTAGTTAAATTGAGTCGTACTAAAAATACGAGTAGAGAAGAAGAACAACCTAATCCTAACGAGCTATACGAATAGACGAAGGCATCACACCGGGTTTTTTGGCTGATGGTGACGGTGAATAGGTACTACCTTCTTGACGTTTTAACGCATTTGTGTATATAATTTTAGGTTTTATCGCTTGTGTTGTTTTTACTGTTAATTTTTGAAAAAGGGTAAATAAATTTTTTTTTCAAAGGCCCGAAATTCAAAGAAGCATCTTTTTGTGTGTGTATTACGGGTCATGCTTGGTGGGTGATTTTATTTAAAAAGTTTATCATACAGAACTTCGAAAACCAATAATCGGATTTCTGAGTAGGCCCTGAAGGTGTGGCCCTATAGCGGCATTATTTTAGGGGCGGCACGACGGCTTAAAAACAATCACTGGTGCGAAATTATGTGGGTGCTCCGACTTTCATAAAATTGAAATAAATGCTGTTTAAAAACATCACGAAATATCGCATCCCATCAAGCAGTGGCGTACACAGGAGGGGGGAAAGGGGGGCATTGCCCATGCCCTTTTCGGAAAAATGCCCTTTTTGTAAAAAAGATAAGCTCTACTTTGGTTTTCTGAAGCAATAACCGCTGGTGCTGCAGCCAGAGAAAGGGCCTAGAGGCCAAAAAAGGGCAATAAGAAGACCAGGAAAGGGGCATAAAAAGATTTTTTAAAAGAGAGAGAAGCATAAAAAGGGCAAGAGCAAAACAAAAGAGGTCCCCAGGGGAAAAAAACCTCAACGTGCCATTTTACAAAAGTTGCCCCTGCCCAAACATTGGTCTGTGCACGCTACTGCTGTGAAGAGACGATGCTACAAATAAGTTGGAGGTATCATCATGTGCAATACGTATCTGTATAAATGTTTTGTATCCTTAAGGCTTTCAACCAACTGTTACCGTACCACGTAGATAGATTTTGAGGTTGACATCGGTTCAGTTTTTTTTTTTCAAATTTCTGCAAATTATTCAAACTTTTTTCCTTAACTCAGTGTTTTATCAGTACCGATGAAGTACAGGTTTGGTGCTATTTTACGCAGTTAAGTTATTTACGAACATTTGTGACACGGCCATTTTGTGTCTGGTTGGTTGTCATGCGTCGATTGTATAGTGACATAAACTGAGTACGTAGCCATACGTGAGTGACAAAAAAATGGATAAAAGAAAGGGACGAGTCCTGAGAAAAACCCCTAAAATTTCTGAATTCAAGATTAAAGTGCAACGGCAATGGGTTAATTTTAATTGCTTTGCTGCTTAGTAACAATGGCACA
>JAHWFP010022122.1:179-22153 GCA_023313725.1 Lithobius niger | reverse complement strand
GGGGGGCCGTTTTGGGAGTCAAAGCTTTTGAAATTAATTTGTTAACGTACCCGAGTGGGAACTCATTCCCAACATACTTTTGCAACAAATTAATTTGTTAACAAATTAATTTCAAAAGCTTTGACCCTCAAAACGGCCCCCCTCCCCCCCACGAGTTTCATTGGTCTGCCTTACTTCAAAGGCATCTCTGAAGTCCTTAAGAAGAAACTTAACATCAATAACATCCGACTTGTTTTAAACAGCCACCAAAATATTAAGCAACTGACCATGCACCATGAAAATAAAAACAATAACAAATCAGACGACACGCTTTCCACATGCAATACTGTTTATCGAATTCCCTGTACGGAGCCAACCTGTACTGCTACATATGTAGGACAATTCCTTCAAAAACTTAAGGAACGTATGGCATCCCATAAATCAAAACTTCAAATTAAAAGTCGAATCAAATTCTTTAGTGCAACACTGCCTTTCAACAGGCAAGTCGCCAGACAAATACGCAACAGGCCACACCCCCGACTTGGACAAGGTCCAAATCTTGTTTCGTGAAAAATACACCAGGGAAAGAATTAATCTAGAAACGCTGGTCATCCATACACATACACCACCTGTACATAACCACTTAGTGCCAGATAATCAATTTCTAAAAGAATATTTTCCTGTAATTAAATCACTTAAACTCGACTCTTTTGCCAGGCATATTGTAAAACCAACATAACGAATGCATCACACCTTTGAAACACGTGACCCCGATTTGCATACACCTTGCCTTGCGACTGGCATCCAACGAAGCAGGTGGGTCGTTGCTTTTCGGCTGCCATTTCTGCCTCTTTTGAGGGGAGAAATTGGTGGTATTTTATCCGTTTTAAATGTTTGTTTTATGCTTTTAATATAGGTTGACTTAGTGGCTTTTGCCATGCTTTAATTTTATTGCTAACCTGAAGACGAAAATTGATAATTTTCGAAACGTTTGTATTTTTATGTAGCACTGCTTGGTTTGCCTTCATAATCTATTACCGTGTTTTTTACTCTTTAGCCTATACTGTAGCACAAAATGAAAGATTCAGAGAGCAAAGCGAGAAACGCGTTGAACGGTTTACTTTACATGTAAATCGCTCGCTGTCCTAATCCACGCATCTCCGTGCTTCATAAATAATAATGTTTGACAATTTTTTAAACCTTTTTTTTTAGTTGCCAAAGATAATATACATTACCTTATTTTTTAGCATTCTCTCGGGTTTTCATTGCTTTTTCCAGAGAAAGAAAGTTGGCTTCCTTGCCAGTCCCGTAGCTACCTCACCGCGCATGCGTGGCCGCATTCCCCCATATATAAGCGTTGACGCAGAACCAATCCTCATCTCTTTTTCTCTGGCTGCTACACGATGCAGCAGCTCTTCCACTACATTCAACGCTCCGCCGCTCCACACTCCGTCCCTTTGGGCCCCTTGACATCCTCTGGTGTTTGGGGTGTGCTCTTGGTGTCGGTCTGGGGGCAGCTCGTACGTCGCTTTGGTCAGCCCGGACACGGATCAGGCGGTAATCCACCTGGCAACGAGCTGCTGGGCGACAATCCTCCTGACAACGATCCGCGTAACAATGATCCGCTCGACAACTGTCTGCTGGGCACCGCTCCACTTAGCTGAGGTCCGACTGGCAGAGATTCGCTTGGCAGCAATCTTCTGCATCGCTTTCCTTCGGCCTGCAACCAACTACGTTCCTCGCTCCGCCTGCCTGATCCGGTCTGCGGTTCCTCCTACTGCTGTCCTGCTTCTGGAGGTTTGGATACTCTCTTTAAAGAACTGGTTCACGATCCTCAAAGGATTGGGCCATCAATCCGGTCCCGCTCCCTACGCTCCTCAAGAGGAGTGTTCAGGGTCCTCTTGGCTGGATTGGACCTTCCATCGTTTGTTGTTTACAAGGCCAATCCGTTGGCACAGTCCCCTTTGGCGATCAGCCCGACCTCGCCCAGGCTCATCATTGTCCAGGGCAGATTCACGATCTGCGCTCACTCTTCCTCCCTCCTTACTACCTTGCTGTACACAGAGGAAGAGGGGATTGGGGGAGGGGGTGGGGCATACCACTGCCCCGGCTGCCTTCTGCTCTGTGGCTTACCAAGCTATAAAGCTGTGCCATCGATCCTCCTATCTGCCACGTCGATCCTCTGTAGCCGCCTAGAATAGGGCCGCATATCGCCAGAGGTTCCGTCTTGTGGCCAGCTACAGCCCAGGATGGGCTCATGTTCTTCGATTCCTCCCCGTTCTCCTCCCTGGCTTGCTCCGCAGAGGGGGGGGGAGAGGTGACCAGAGGACAGTTCCCAGACATATAAAACCTCCTTCAACATGGAAACCATCTGCTCTGCAGATCAACTGCTGCGTGCAGTGCCAGCATTGCTACCCACTGCGCATTGCCTCCTTGGATCTGGTCCGCATCACCGCCTACTGTTCCGGCTTTGAATTGTCTTCTTTCACGTCGTTCTCCTTCCAGTATTGAATGCTGTTTGGTTTGGCGAAGGGGTAAGATATCCCTCCACGCCACTGCCCTCCATGCAGCCTATTGAATATATACTCGGACGATGCAGTCTGGTCCACTTTCTTCTAAACTATCGCCCTGTACGACTGTGCTGAGTACTGTTTACTCTCCCCAACAGGTCCACTCCGCATGTCCGCCTACCGCTCCGCCTGCCATCCGCACGCCGTGGATTCACCTATGGAACCATTGATCCGCTCGGCGTGGTCCTACTCTCCTGCTCCGCTCTCCTACTCTCCTGCTCTCCTCCCGATCCGGAGGACAGTTCTTGTACTAACTTCGACTCAAGTCTTTTTGGGTCCTGCGGCTCCACTCTGCATCCCAACACTTAGTAAGTAAAGAAATTTATTTCCATAAGAGGAAAATGGAAAACAGGAAGGGACTGTTAGGTTCCGCTAACACCTGTCCAGCATTAAAAGAATAATATTCATACATTAGATAAAAGAGAAATAAGATACATACAACCAATTATGTGACTAAAATAGGAGCAATTGTAATATACATAAAGACATTTTAAAAAATATTAAAAGCAAAAACATATTAAAAATATTTAAAAATATTAAAAACAAAGCATATTAAAAGCATTTTGAAAATATTAAAAAGAAAAGTATTAAAAACATTTAAAAATATTAAAAACATTTAAAAATAGTAAAAACAAAAACATATTAAAAACATTTTAAAAATCTTGCAAGATCGGTCGTTTTAAGAAGTTGTCTAAAAATACGTAAGTTCGCAGAATCCACCACCTCCGATGATAAGCTGTTCCAGGGGTGCACCACACGATTGGAGAAAAAATATTTTCTACAGTCTCTTTTGATAGGCGCAACCATCAGTTTAAGTGCGTGTCCCCTAGTATAGCTATTGCCACGAACCACAAAGAGAAGCTTTGGGTCAAAATCAACAAATCCCCGTAGGATGGAGAATGTTAGGCATAAATCTGCGTGCAATCGCCGCAGCTCGAGAGACTCGAGACCCAGCTTACTAAGACGCATTGCATAAGGCAAATTGTAGTATCCCGGAAGATATTTCGTGAACGAACGCTGTACAGATTCAATATGTTTGATGTCTTTAAGATGATATGGAGACCAGACTGGGCTGGCATATTCGAGAATAGGCCGCACATAGGTTTTAAAGGCTTTAATTAGAGTAGGCACGTCACGAGAGATAAAGCATCTTCTCACCACAAAACTAATTCGTTTTGCCCTGCTAACTAGCTGATTACACTGATTTGAAAAACTAAGGTTTGATGAGAAGTAGACACCAAGATCCTTAATACTTTTCTCGGCCTTTAAGGCATGATTTTTATGTAAGTAAGCATGATTTCTATTATTATTACCAAGATGGAACACAAGACATTTGCTATCATTAATAGGGAGCTGCCACTTAACTGACCATTGGAAAATGGATTCCAGTGATGCCTGAAGCAGTGCATGGTCATTAGAATCAGTAATGGGTCGATACATCTTGATATCATCTGCGAATTTTGGCAATTTAACATTTATTGAGTTAGACGACAGGTCAGAAATGTAAGTAATAAACAATAATGGGCCCAATACTGATCCCTGTGGGACACCGCTGGTTACTGGTAAGGAAGAAGATATGGTGGTTCCCAATTTTACTGCTTGAGTTCTGTTCCTAAGAAAATCCTCAAGCCACTGAAAAATTTTTCCGCTGATACCCATGTTAGATAACTTTACTAGAAGTTTGGCATGTGTCACGGAATCAAAGGCTTTGGCGAAATCAATACATAAAACGTCAACAGGTTTACCGTCTTCCATTGAAAGCGTCCAGTCATTAAGACAGGTTAAGAGCTGAAGGGTCGTCGAACGACCTGGAAGAAAGCCGTACTGGTCATCTGGTATAAGATTAAATGAATATAAGTGGTTTAGAAGACCATTCCGTATAATCCGCTCAAGGATTCTACATGGAACACACGTGAGCGAAATCGGCCGATAATTTATCGGCTCAGCCGTATTACCCTTCTTGAAAATAGGCACAACATTCGCGTGCCTCCAACTGTTAGGTACAGTACCCGTGTCTAATGACCTTTCAAGGATATGAAACAAGGGTCGGTACAGTTGATGAGCAAGTTTCTTGTAAAAAGTTGACGAGAATCCATCTGGGCAGATAGCCGTACTGTTTTTTAATTTATTGAGATGTTGTAAAATGGTTTCTGGTGTAAAATTGACATTTTCAAGTTTATTTATTATATTAATATTAGTATTTGAGTTATTCCACGGCTGCCCAGGAACAGGGACGTCTAAGTCCAACTGGTTTTCGTTATGATCATTGCTAATGAAGTTGTTACAGAACGTATGGTTTAAGGCATTAGCCTTCTCAACTTGAGTCGTTAATACTTTATTATTGTAGTGCAATGGTGGGATTGATTTAGTTGTCTTCGTTTTCTGTCTGAAAAATTTGTAGAGGGAACCCATGGTACCCACACTTAAAATTTGTTGCTCAGACGTTATTTGGTGCATCTTGCATAGCTGTTTTAAATTATAGCTGCAGGTCTTGTACAATTCCAAATTTATCGGAGATCGGTTCGATTTCAGCCGTCTCCATAGGGACCTTTTTTTTGCCATTTGCTTTTTAATAGAACTAGGGATCTTAGTTCTAGAATTTTTTGATTTAATATGGTATTCCGTAGATTCAGTAGCCAGAGTTGTTAAAATGACCATGAAAGAATTCCACAAGGATTCAACTGTGGTAAGCCCATCAAAAAGTGAATTCCAACAGACGTTTTTTAATTTCGCGCTTAAGGTGTCGTAATTAAGTTTTGAGTAGCAGTTTGGCTCATTAATGTCAATATTGTGATTGCGATTGATATGAAAGGTAACAGTACTGTGATCACTGGTGCTAAATGGAGCAATCACGTCTGTATCGAAGATAGATCGCTCACAATCCACCAGGATGAGATCCAGGATGGCATTACCTCGTGTTGGCTTCGTCACCAACTGTTCCAGACCAAGGTCCATTGTGCAATCAAGGAAGGATTTTTGATTTAAATTTGACGAGCAGTGGTTTACCCAGCTGACGCATGACATATTGAAGTCGCCAACAACAAGATTTGTACAAGTGGGGTCTACAGAATTCCTAAGATAATCACACATGCCATCGATTTGCTCTTTATCCCTGCCGTTCGGCAAATAGCAGCTTATTAACTTGGTATTTAAAGTAGGGAGGTAAATACTCAAGGCTTCAGAGCCCACTGCAACCGTCTGTCTGCTCGTTGGGATCGAATCTCGAATAAAAACCGCAATACCACCACCCAGACTACCCCTATCACGCCTAAAAACAACGTATGGTGCACGATAGACCAGCAAAGCATCGGGTATGGTGTCGTCAAACCACGTCTCAACCACAACTAACAGATCAAAAGTTTGCTCGCGCAATAACAGGCTTAGTTCCGACAACTTATTCATTGCACTTTGAGCATTTATCAAACAGCCTGATAAACCAGGAGAAAATGTACAAGCTTCGATAGTGATATCATTACCTTGCACAATACTACCACCCGTAGCCGCATCATTACAGCAGTAAGTTGGACTATAAATGGAAGTATCATTTGGTGGTTTAGCATGAAGTTGGGGACACAATTTAAATACTTCATTGAATACTATATGATGGTTTACAGAAGGACCGACCCAACACGGATCGTGTGGTTTAAACGCCACTAGTTTTCCTTAAGGGAAAAGAAACCGTCATGAAGTTGATATTTGAGCCAATACTGTGTGACAGCATGCCTCAGTAGGGATTTCCCCAAAACAGAAAGATGGATACCATCCGGTGCTAAAAGGTAATGGTTACTTCTGATTTGATTCCAGAGGGAGATAAATCCTATGGATTTTGCCTTGCACATTGCTTGCAGGTTTCCATTGCACTTGACTAAGTGTATATTGAGGTCAGTGATGCACTTCTGGGTTCTATTTCTTATTATCCCCGGAAAAAGACCGATGACACTAATACGTATGGTGGGTGAAAAACCTCGAATATGATCCACCAAAATTGAAAGTTTCTTCGCAATACCATCGGGGGAGTCAGTTTGTACATTATTTGTACCTACACATAAAACCACCCTGGAGGCATCCTTCTCTGAGCCGATAATTTCTGTTGCTGGTTTACATAATCTTTCTATTGTTGCACCAGGAAAGCACCACGTTTTGGAGAATAGCTTGTTTCCTTTATTTATTTTAATGTGGCGTACCTGAGAGTCTCCAATTATGAGTATTTTATGCGGCTGATGATCCCTGGAAAGTGGGACATTGGTGCTTGAGTCACAGTTAATTACTTCAGAATCGCACAAACAGTTTACATTTTGAACTTGCATGACTACTTGATTCTTTCCCTTAGCCACAGCACGGCTGTTGTCACTTTTATTTTTGTAACGGTTGTTGTTTGCATTGAAATAGTTCCGAAATGGTGGTCCATCATGACGACTACCTGCGGAACGACCCTCCACATCGTACCGTGTATTTATGGTCCTAGTTTCGGTAGGACTCACTGTATCCATGGCCAAATGATCCAAATGAGAGGATAAAAGGTTTAGATTCCCTTTGGAATCTGACGACACGACGGAACTAATAACAAACTTCTCATTGAGTTGTGAACCTGTATGTTTTATTTTTATCTCTTCTGTAGATTGTACTGAAGTTCCATTTCCGCATGAATACGATTTTGTCATCCTTGTACTGATGTCTGCCAACATTGAGACCTGGTTAAGGAACATCCCCTCGATTTTGTTTTCCAAAGTTTTAAGGCTCTCCCCAATCAGGTTTGTGATGAAATCCATAAAAATTGGCCCATCTGTGTTAGTGCCCACAGAACAGGTTGGCATTGATGTGCTTTCTGAAGTATTTGCGGCGAGGTTCGTCAGAGATTCCGGTCGAAGTGCCTCAGTGACGTCTATTGTAACATCCGCTACGCTTAATGTTGATTCCGAGACCATGGCCTTAAGGCCCGTGAGTGAATGATTTAGGACATTGAGGTCAAATTCGTGCTCAAGACGATCAATGGCAATCATTTGTTTGATGTGTGCTATGTCTTGTTTCATGTCAGAAATAGTAGTCTCTAAACCTGTCAGTGGTAAATTTATAGAGTCGCTTATTGGCTTATCCAAGAGAGTACTCCCGCAATGCGATTCTTGAGTAGAGTCTGATAGATACATACTGTCAAAGGATGAGTTAAGAGTAGTATCATTGGCATTGTCACCTGCTCCATTGTCACTTTGCCTTTGGCTGACTCTCCCGTTGGTACTGCGTCTCACTATGCCTCGCTTCATTCCAAGCCTACATGCCGCTCCACAATACAACAGGTTAAGGAAACAACAGAGGATCCGCTGGCCGTCCAGCACGCTCCATGTCCCCTGTTCCATTAGGACCCTCCGCTCCAGCGTAGAGATTCTTGAATTATCAACAATGAAGGATTAACTCGATCCGACACAACCAGTAGTCCAGCCATTTCGGTCCGAACCTTCCGCTCCGCTTCCTGCCTCTTGATACAGCCACAACCTCTCCTGCTCCGTGCAGACAGTCCTCCGCTAGTCGAAACTTGCGTCCTTTTCATGTTGAACTTTTTCAAACTAAGGAACACTGCACCTCTTTTAGACTTCAAATAAAAGACAGTGGTGGCCTAAACAAGCGGACTTCTCCTTACTCCTCAATCCGCTGAACTTACCACGTGTTCATTAAGGCCTTCCATTATCCCACTCTCTGCTACCCAGCAGAGTGAACAACCTCTTTCCAAAACTACAGTATATACACTTTGGACTCAGTAGTGACTCATACTTCAGCTTTTCAACTGGGTCTCCGCTTCGGCCTTGGCCCGGTTCCCTCCGAGCTATTCGACAGGCCCACTTGCCCGTCGGCACTAGTAATTGGAACAAGGCCTCACATGTCATCTTGTTTTCTGGTCCTTTCGACCGCATTCTGCATCCACCCTGCTTATGCCTTCCTGCCTTCTCTCACCACCGTCTCGGATGGTTGTTATTTGATCGCTCCGTAACACGGTCCGAACTGCCTTTTGTCTTGCGATGCCTTGAGTTACAGAGACACCTAAGGAAGGGCTGGTCCGTCCAGCACCTTCTGTACCCCCGGACCCTTAGAGCTCTCTTCAGGAATATGAAAGCCCTCGTATTAACTACGAATTACGGGTCGTTGGGTTAGTTGTTACCTTTGGCCAAAGCCTTCCTTTCCAAGCCTTCAATTCCTCCTCCACTTGTTCATACCGCCCCTGCATCCACTATCCTATGCGGCCAACTCGCCGCTATCCAGAACTTACGTTTCGTTAGAATTTATGTGCATGCCCAAAGCGCCGGGTGAGAACCCTTAAAGTAACAACCACAGCAGCGAGTTCTTCCACTCCCCACGCTCCTTTGGATCTGTCATCATCTTCCTCCTGGCTCTCCGTTTCCACATGCTCTGCTACAGATCGGAGCAGGGATCTGCTTCCCACGCCCAAGTGCAAGCAAACAACACGACACTGAATCAATCACTACTTCTACTACCCCAACATGCTCATTAGCCACACACCAGGCTGGTTCCTCTTGCTTGCCTCGCCGGCAAAACGGGACCATGATGGGACATAGCCTTCTTCCTCAGTCCTTCGGTTCGATGCCTCCCCAACTGCTGGCTTCTGCGCTCCCTTCCCCTTGGGGTCCTTTCACATCTGACCAAACACGAGACGTTACCTTGTGTTGTCTAACCACTTTCAACGAAACTCTATGTCAAATTCGTTGACGTCTTCGGATCATAAAGTCCGTGCCTTCCTTTTGGGCTACCATGCGTCCTTATCTATCTAATAGCTGAATTTCCTCCGCCGGTCACCAACAAGATCACCCACTCAGCCTGTTTCCTTCACCACTGGTACCTGCCATTGAAGCCTCACGCCAATTCCCGTTACCATAACATAGTTTTCCGGTCTACAAGTAACTTTATCACGTCCCGTCCTTCCAGGGGATCTGGTTGCCAATTTCGGTAGATGCCTCTCCTTGTCCGAGAACCTGTTTGTGACTGCGATACCTGCTACCATCTTCCTGGCTAAAATGTTGCAGCAGCCTCGCTCCGATTTTGCCTTTGCGACAGCTGACTTCGCACCAGCCAGCAACACCAAGTGGTTCTTTCCATTTCAGTTCATGACTTAGGATCACCCATCACTCGTCCATCTTCTACGCACGTCGCTTCAGGTTTACTAAGTCGGTTGACTTTGGGGTAGCCCGTCCGTAGCCAGGGCACCGTCACTATGGCTCCGCCGCCTTGTGATGAAGTCTGTTATTGTGCTAAAAAATAAGGTAATGTATATTGTTATCGGCAACTAAAAAGACAAACTTACCATGGCCAGCTGGTTGAAGTTTGTTTTTATTGCCTATATGAAAATATGCATTACGTTTATCTCGCCCGGTCCTCCCCTCTGATCGGCCATAGTTGCGCATATGAGGATTGTAAAAGAGATGTGGAACAGTTCTGCGCCAACGCTTATATATGGAGGAATGCGGCCGCGCATGTGTGGTGTGGCAGCTACGGTACTGGCAGGGAAGCCAACTTTCTTTCTCTGGAAGAAGCAATGAGAACCCGAGAGAGAGTGCTAAAAAATAAGGTAATGAATATTTTCATATAGGCAATAAAAATAAACTTCAACCAGCTGGTCATGGTAAGTTTGTCTTTTTGCTTGTTTCATGCGTCCAGCCAGTTGAAGCAAATCAACATCAAGATGTATAGGTAGATTTGCTAATACTAAGCACGACGCAAAAGTGTCGTTCCTTTAGGTTTTTTTTTTAAACTAAGTTTCTTTCTAAGTTTGCCTGAACAGTAACTTTGCCTGTTCGAATTTTGACGTCGTGACCAATTTTCAAAGCATTTTATTTGCGTTTTTGAGGGTAAAATAAATTCAAGTTACAGCAATGAAAATAGTCTTATCCAAAGTGTAATTTGATTATCTTTCAATAAGCACAATTCTAATCTTTGAAGGTGCCGTAAATTCGTAGTAATAGAGATGCAAAGACACGTATGTCCTTTTAACAGATGGAGATTTTTTAAGTATGTTCCTGCAGTTTCCAGTAAAACACAATTTTGCTAATTTGTTCCATGGAAAAATAACTCTTAAAGTTTGTTCTATTATTTTCAAGTAAACAAAGTAACCTTTTTATATGTTCCATCCAGTATTTTCTAGTGAAAAAAAAATTTGTAATTGTCTTAATAATAATAATAATAACAATTTGTCACGATAGCGACAGGTCTGGCAAGGACCCTAAGATCGCTCACAGCCAGCCTCAATTAAAAAACAGAAGACAATCATAAATAATGATACAGAATGGCCAAGGGAAGGTGAGGGGATTAGGTATTGGGACACGAATGCCTTACCACCAAGGTTAGACCTGCCAGGGACTCTATGGCCCCCAATGACATCACCAAACGTGTTGGACACGGGAGGTGCAGGATCGGCCCAAGTAAAAGAAAAAGAAAATCCGGATGAACAAATGAGACCGTTAAAAAGCAATGTTGTATAATACAAAGTATGGCTATGATAGTACTAAAAACAAAAGCTTCCCCAAAATGGGAATTGTCACCAGCTAAAAAGGAATAAATAAATAAATAAAAACACTTTGTTGCAATAGCAACGGATCAGGCAAGGACCAAGCGTCACTAACAGGCAGCCAAGGTTTCATGGGGCGAGAGCAGACTTACGAAAGGCAGAATCATCTGCAAGATTACATGTTTAACTCGGAGGATAAGACCGACGCATAAAAATCTCTAGATTAAACGAGCTAAGGCAACTCCGAAATGTATGTCACCTGTCCGCGAGGTGACAATTTCGTCTGGTAAAGAATTCCAAATCCTAACCACACGCAACGCGAAAAAATTACGTCTACAATCTAATTGTGATGTTTGCACCATAAGTTTCAAGGAATTACCTCTAGTCCGATTTAACTCCGACAGGTCAAAAAGAGGCACATCCACCCCAACTACACCATGAATAATTTGGTAGGTAAGAATAAGATCGATTTTGATTCTCCGTAGTTCGAGTGGGTCAAGTTTAAGGATCTGCAGACGTCTTCCATATGACAGGTTGCGCAAGCCAGGCAATGCCTTGGTAAACCGTCGCTGGCCTGCCTCAACTGCATCAATGTCATGCAGCAAGTAAGGTGACCAAACGGGGCTAGTGTACTCCAAAATTGGTCTGACATAGATCTTGAATGCCCAAACTTTAAATTTCGCGGTCACCGCATGAAAAGCATCTGTTAATCAAAGCTACACGCGCATACGCAGATGCAGTAATTTTGCGACAGTGCAGGCTAAACTTAAGTCCATCACAAAACCAGACCCCAAGATCTTTAGTTGCATTAACCGAAGGAAGAGGGCAATTATCAAGGAAATACGATGTCCCTGGATTTGAATTTCCAATATGCATGATGTGGCATTTAGTTGAAGAAATTGGCAGTTGCCACTTGGCCGACCAACTGGAAACGTAGTCAATCTCAAGGGCCAACAACGCGCCGTCATCAATATCAATAATAGCCTTATCGATCTTAAGATCATCTGCAAACTTTGATTTACAGACAGATGAAGGATTACAAGACAAGTCGTTTAAGTAGACCACAAACAACAATGGGCCCAAAACGGAGCCCTGTGGTACGCCGCTAATGAGATTCAAGGATGATGAAAAAGGGTCACCGACCAATACACGCTGAGATCTGTTGTTAATAAATGCAGAGATCCATTTTAATAGCTTTCCTCCAAAGCCTAAACTTTCAAGCTTGTAAAGCAGCTTGGAAAGTGTAACAGACTCAAAAGCCTTCTTAAAATCCAAGTACACCACATCAGTCGGGATTCCCACGTCCAGGGTGCTCGTCCACCGATCGAGGCACATTAATAGTTGGTGAGTTGTTGAGCGGCCAGGCATAAAGCCAAATTGATCGTTACCAATTAAGTCATTAGATTTGATCACAGACATCATAAGGTCACGGATGATTGACTCCATGATTTTGCACGGAATAACCGTTAATGCAATTGGTCGATAATTGCCGGGATCTGCAGCATCACCCTTTTTGAAGATCGGTATAACAACAGCCGTCTTCCATAGCATTGGTAATTTACTCTCAGCAAAAGACAGATTAAACAAAGTAGCCAGTGGGAAACTAACTTCCCTACAAATTTGCTTGTAAAAGAAGGCCGAGAACCCATCCGGACCCACAGAGTGGCATGATTTGAGCTTATTGATAACACGTGAGACAGAACTGGAAGTGAAAGATAAGTTGTTGTTTATACTGAAAGAAGAAACTAATTCTGAGTCAAACAGTGGGTTAACACTGGCATCGTCGAGTACCCCATTGGAGACAAACAGTGAGTTCAGGATTTCTGCCTTAGCACCATTGTCTGTAATGAAACTGCCACCAGATTTAAGTGGAGGGAAGGTTCTTAACGTAGCATTCTTTTCTCGATAGATTCTAAATAGGGCTGAAAGTGTTCCCTCAGAAAGGATTGCGGAATCACGCGAACGGTGCCATTTAGCCGCCTCAGCCGAGTATAAAATTCGGCACTCGTTGTAGCAACTCAAAAGTTCTCCCGAGGGCTGAAGTTTGTATTTGTGCCAAACATTTAGCTTCTTGCGCTTCAGCTTTGAAAGAATCCTTGGTAATGGAGAACCGCGATGGAGGCAATGCGGTTTCGCTGAGTGACATTTTTGTACCTCCTGTTGGAGGATGCTGTAGAAAACATCCCAAGCACGATCGATATTGAGATTAGTTGAAACCAAAAGTTTATGCCAGTTTACATTGACATGATTTTCCTTCAAGCGATTAAAATCAATTTGCCCATTACCGGTTGCCTGTTAGCACAGTGTGAAGTTTTGCAGTGCAGATTAAAAGAAACCATACGATGGTCGCTTGTGCCGAAGTGGTCAATAACTTTAGTATCAAAAATGAGGCGATCACAGTCAGTAAAAATCAGATCCAAAATATTGTCTCCACGTGTGGGTTCTTCGACAAGTTGATGGAGACCCAGTGAGGTGACATTGTCGAGGAAGATTCGATGAACCTGTTCAGAGGAACTACATAGCTTCCAGTTAATTAAAGAGAGGTTAAAATCACCCAGTACAATGTTTGAGTGCGACCTATTCATAGCTGATGTGATGAATGAATTTAGATTAAGTACATGCTGTTCCCACGGGTAGGTAACATAAAATGAAGTTAATTTTAAAACCTGGGATTAGTAAGCAAATGGCCTCCACGTCGTTACATTGGTGGGTCAGGACCACATTAAGCTGTTTCCGAAAAACAACAAGTAAGCCACCTCCACGTGAGCTACGGTCTAAGCGAATTACATCAAATGGAAAGGACCCTGTAATCATTGCATTTGTAACACTCGGATTAAGCCATGTTTCAACTAAAAAAAATAAGTCATAGTTGTCAGTTGCTAAAAACTCCCATAAAATCCCCAATTTACACACCAAGCTCCTTGCATTTATAAGAAGGCAGCGAGGATTTTTCAACGTGGAAAGTAGAGAAGCATTTGGTTGGGATATTTGATTTGATTTCCCATTTCTTTCTTCTAGTATTTTCTAGTATTTCTAGTATTTTCTAGTATTTTCTAGTATTTTCTTCTAGTATTCACCAGAAAAAATAAATTTTTTTTAAAGAGTGTGCCAGTATTGATCAGAAAAATAAGAATTTTTCATATGTTCTAGTGTTTGCCGGTATCGAAATTTCTCGCTTATATTCCAGTTTTTTCCAGCATCCATACAAACTCTAAAAAGTAAGCATGTGATGCCATTTAAATACATTTTCGTGGGGATGAAAATTTTCAACGAGCAAAACATGTAAAATGGTGAGATTGCTAATTTTGTGAGAGGGTGTTGTTAGGAAATTTCAGTGAAGAACGACTCTGTTCATTTTGAATCTGAAAGACCTAAACACACAAGAAGGTTGAAAAAAATAGATTTACGCAGTTTAAACACATAGTTTTTGATGTTATAACACATCTTGTCCGATTTTCATTGCTTTGATTGCCACAGTACTTTTATATTTTATTTTTTTTTTATATTTTTACGTAGGGCCTGAAAAGCAGGAACGTGGGGACGAAATCATTCGACTCAAGTTGGCACGTTCAGTCCAAAAATCCTAGTCCTGTTTTATTTATTTTTTTGACCGAATTGGACACATTTTAAGGTCGCCAACATAGTGGATCATGGCTACACTGAACGAAAGTTGACATTTTTTATTCATAAGTTCTTTTTTCAAACATTTCGGATAATTGGACCCATTTTTTCGGAATCGGAACTGAATTTTAAATCCAGTGAAGTGCGCCAATGCCCCATTTGTATTTTATTTTTACACACAAAAAAGTTTGGACTAAAAAAAAAATGTAAAACATTCTTTACATTTACATAGTTTTGCGTTTGTGTGCGGGCTTCGTGACGGGCTTGCTTTCTCTTGAAACAGAAAATCGAGCCGCATTCACGGCATTTGTTTTTCTTCACCGTGAATCCGTTAATGTGCTCGTAAATCAGAAAAGGTTTTGTTATTCTTGTATTTATGTTCAATGTGCTTGCTTCGTTTTTGATTTATAGTGATCTCTGATCTTTTTCGTATTCCTATCCTCCTTGCGTAAAGTAGAACTTCAATTTAAGACTGAAGGTGGCATAAGATAGTGTGTCAGGTTTTGGTTTATTACCTGATGAAGAAAAATAGAACAAGTTACGGAAAAGCTACTTTAATGATAAACTCGAGCTATGGCTATGCAGGCCACAGGTTCGTTAAAAAGTCAAAAGTCAGCTGAATCTATCTGACGGTAAAAAATGCACGTAAAACGAGCGTACAGCAGTCACGACATAAGCATGAAAAGTCAGATGATCATAAAGTCAATGTCCTCGATAGCCTCCTCGCTCCCCTCCCCATGTTCAGTCTGTGTATATACATGTTGAATTTGAATTAAATGTGTGATAAATTGTATTTAGTAATAGCAGTTAATGTAAGGTTTGACCCGTTTCCAATGTTAAAACATTGATTTTGATGCTTATTTTCTCCAACACAGTTTAATATTTTTAAACCAATTTTTTGTACTTATGCTCCTCAGGGCTGGGCAAACAATCATGCAACAGTTTATTAAAATCTGTCGTATCAAACCGGAAATCTGAACCTCAGGTGAGATCGCGAAACTAATGATTGTGTCCAGATTTTTTTTAAACAATATTTTTTACACTGCAAACTAGTATTTGGCCTGTAAAGTTGGTTTTAGCCAGTTTTGTAGACCTGGATGTTAAGAACGTACTTTTCCAAAAATTGATCGAAATGGTAGAGTAGTCCACGAGTTACGGGGCCTCTAAATGGTCAGTTTTATTGATCTATGTTGTTCAAACCTTTGTTTTTTTTTATATCAGCCTCCCACGTTAAAGCTAAAATGTCCGTTATCCATTAGGCTTGCAGTACTGTAATATGTTAAGAGTAAAGCCAAATGCACTGAGCTGCAGGCAAACCAACTACCATCAATACAAAGGAGCGGCGTTGAAAGAGCGAAATTTAGTGCTAGGCTACATTGTTAAAAAGGAGTACAGAAGACCAACATGGCACGCCAAAGAATCTCGAATTAGAAAACAAAACCGAAACGGCAGTCCCACGTGTTAAATCTAAAATATACGTTGCCATTTGCCTTGCAGTCCTGGTATTCACCCAGGATATTAGACAAATTATTCTGATTTGGGTAAATTAGGCTGTAGTATAACTGGCAAAGACAGACCAACGGCAATTCACGTTTTAGTTTATTTAGTAAGCCAGCACCCCTAGAAAATTTAAAGGCAATATTTTGCAGTATGTGCATTCCAGTCTAAATGTGTATCGTTGTGGATGACAAGGTATTTGGTGTGCAGAACCTCTTCAAGACTGTGACTATTAAAAATCACAGGTAAGCTGCACAATTTCTGGCATGTCCGAAAGATAACAAAGTTAGTTTTCGGCACATTCTGGCTCAGCTGATTCGTGTATAGCCAAGTTTCAACCTTATCAAGTTCGAATTTACTAGCTGCATTAAGACATCGACGTTTAACCCTGAAATATAAAGTGTGGTGTCATCAGCGAATAGGATAGCTTTTAGGAGAGATAAAACCCGAGGTAAGTCTTTTACAATAAAGAGAAATAACAAAGGCCCCATAAAATAGAACCTTGGGCCACCCCACAGTTTATTTGAGCCACAGAAGAAGTTTTCTCAGAAAGGCTGACATATTGTTGTCTCTGGATAAGGTAACTACCCCTGAGTCCATAGTTGCTTAGTTTTTGTAAGAGTCTTGCATGGTTCACAGTCTCGCATGGTTTTCCAAATACCTTTCTTAGGTCGACGAAAATGTCAATGACAAAAAAATTTTGCCTCGAAAGCATCAATAACATCTTGACAGAATATATTTGTTGAATATATTTGTTTGAATTTCACAGTAGTTCTATTAACAATGTTTTTCGTGATATTTGTTACTGCTTCAGTGGATTTTCCCATGCGAAATTCCAAATTGCCGACATAAGATAATCTTAGGCTTGGACGATAAACAAAATATTCTAGCATATATTAACTTTCATTTATCTTGGAGAATAAAGGGAGAATTCAAATTGGGCTGTAATTGTTAATGTCAGCATGGTCGCCTCCATTGAAAACAAGACGCACTTTTGCAATCTTCAACTCCAAGGGTAAAACACCTTGCTGGATTGACAGCTTGAAAAGATGAGCAATGGTTGGAACAATCAGATGTGACATGTTCTGTATAATTTTAAAAGTGATGCCATCCAGGCCGTGTAGGTTTTAAATATTAGATTGTTTTTCTGATACATTGGTCCGGATGAAGAAAAAGGTGTGTTGATTTCCTTGATCAAGATTATCACAATCGATAGGAGGTGGAACCGGTAGTAATGAAGTGCTCATTAAAAACCTCAGCAATCCCCAAGGGTAATTGCAGCTTTTGAGTAACTGTGGCTAAGGTCAGCTATGTAGGCCTTACAGTTCTCATCATTACATCTGTGTCTTTCTTTGGGAATAGCTGTTAAGGTTGAACAATTGAATAAGAGTGGACTCTATTTTCGTTCTATAAGACTTAACGTCCACAATATTTTCCAATGCTTACATAGCCCCTTTTGCCTCGTGGTTGAGGTGTCGTCTCAGTTGGCTGCGGAGTTTCTACGTTTTCCTGAAAAGTTAAAAAAAAATTAAGAGATTGGGACGGCTGTTCATTTTAAAGGACTTGGGACCTACAGTATTTTTCTTTAATTAGTTGTACCCTGTCTTCTGTAGATGGGGTGCAAAGTCTGGCGTCACGGTTGTGCTTAACATAGTCGATAAGTAGCACTTGCTGATGCAGTTGAGTTGGGGCTGAATCTCGATGCCTCATCCAGCCAGTGCACCATGTAGCAGTAAGCTTGTCTGGCTTGGATTTGGCCTCAAGTCAGATCGTATACGGCATCAGCCACATCAAGAGAACGACACGTGCGACGGGGTTATGCGGCTTGCTGGTCCCGGGTACCGTACTGTCAAGACAAAGCAACAGCCAGCTCACCGTACGCTGTGTCCAATGCATGGCATGCCTCTTGCCACACTATGTTGATTCCTACAATGCAAGACCATTTCCAAATCTTAACAAGTGAATACAAATTTTTTAAGTCACAAAACATGGGTTGAGTCTAAAGAAATGCTGAATAATTATAACCAGTGATATTTGAAGCTCATCAAGACAGCTCAGATTAAAAAAAAAACACTTTAGTTTTTCACGGGATTCCAAGCATTTTGGGCTAAGATTTCTTAAGTCACAAAACGTGGGTTCCGAGTCTTAAGAAGTAAATACACATTTGTTGAATCATTATAAATAACTACTCTACACTGCAGATGGCTTTGGTTTTTCAATTATTATTTTTGGTTAGTTTTCCAGCAGTTTCCAAGTATCTCAAGCCAAATATTTTTTTAAAATAAACTATCGAGTTCATTGCTTCACCTGTTGTCATGGAGGAGCTGCCCATTGGGTTTTCCCTCTGATGGAGTAAAAATCCGCTTCTCCGCATTTTCCACGCCAGCAAGAATTGGCCTTCCTACATCATAATATTAACGTAGGGCGCAGAACAGGTCCCAATTCAACAAAAAATGGGCATCATAGGTGCCCTTGGTCTGGAAAGAAGCAAAAATATGGGGGCTTAGCCTTGAGCATAATTTGCCATTTGGTTATTAGAGGAATGAGTTATTACCTTGTGTTGGAAAATAGTGATCATGGCTCTTTGGTTTGCAGCATACACTTTGGCCTCCAACCACTGTTTGATCGTCATATTTGGCAAGTCACCACCTTATCTGGTCGACGTCAGAAGCACGGCCATCATTAAAAAGTTGTGAATGGCGATTGCATCTGTAACTGTTGGGGGGGGGGGGGGTTGACGTTTCTGGCATGTACTAAACTCTCCAGATAGTGTGTCGACTTGAAGCACTGGTCAACTATCTCGGGATCGTGAGAGTTTGCTGCTTTTCTGTTGAGAGCTTCTGGCGTTTTTCTTTTGGCTATTGACACCATGCATCCTTCAATTTCACACCTACAAAAATATGAACAGATTTAGTTGATTTCAGAAAAGAATAAATCCCACTACATTCCAAGATGGTGTGAACGGTCTAACTTGTAACATTTTAGGTTTCTTTCTTCCTCCCAAGTTATCAAGAAGGTTGGTTTCTTCTCAACGAATTCTGTAAGCCAGCTTAGGGCAAGGAGGTAGTTCAATATGTTATTTGGGGCCAGTTCCTTCAAGACATGTGGTGTCCATCCACCTTCTCGTCAATGGATTGGAGTTTTCTAAACCATCTGGCCTTAAATGGCCATCATGTAATAGGTCTTTAGTTTGGTAACCTTGTGGATGAAGTCCTTGGCTTCATCTCTCTAGATAGCAAAGCCTATGATTATTACGTTATGCACCAAACAAGTAAATACTCTGCGTAGCAGTTTCACCACGTTTTCATTCACTTCTTGGTGTGTTTTTCCACACAACGATGTCAGAAACCTGTAGAAGCCCTCCATGACAATTTTTAGAAATCCAAAAAAACTGTAGTTTTTTTCGGTTCTTGGACTGGTTCTAACATAGTAGTCGCCGCAATGTAGTGATTGGACTGGTCAGAGTTTCTGACAAAAGTGTGTTTCACAGACGTCAAATGGTTATCCAGACGCTGACCTGTCCAAACACAATCTGGTACGGTGCATGCCTAAAATCTCATACGCATTGAATTGTCCTAATAGTTTTCTACACCACCCTTGCATGAGCTTACTTGCATAGCTTACCTTCAATGGCATCACCCGGGTTGTACAGAAGGGTCCTTGCCTCTTGCTTGTTTACAAAGCATGTTGATATGGTCCTCATCCACTCAGATTGGCATGTCCTGAGGTGCCTTCTGAGGTTTCAGACGTTCCCTTTGCAACCATCTACCAGACAAGCCACCTGGTTGCGCCACTTATTGACACTTCTGGAGTTGCCCCTTGTTCCCCGGCAGTTTTGGCACTAAGAAAAAATAATCTATTATTTCTTTACCTCTCTGGCAACACCATGACGCTTAAGCAGAAATCCAAGCTGGCACAAAAGAATAGCTACAGAAATGGCTACAGAAAAGCTGAATGAGGATCTAAATCACAATCCTAAAGTCACTTAACACAATCCTAATGTCACTAAATCCAGTAGTAATCACTTAATAAATGTTACCAATAAATACTGTAAATCATTACTATAGTTGCCTTAAAAAATGGCCTAATAAATGGACTATTAAATGGATTACTAACTACAAACCTTTATGAGCCATCTTTGGAGAGGGTTTTGCCTGTTCAATTTGACCTTCGTCTTCTTCCGTGCTACTTGGAATGTACGACTCATCATCATCGTCCCTCGTTCTCTTCTCTGACTCAATCAAAGGAACTGATGTATTTTCCTCAACTAAACCCCAAAAGCAGCTATTAAAAACTCCAAGCAACTTGCAGTCAGATTAATTACACAAATTATTTGCTATCTTGCTTACTACGGTCTCCCTCTTCCAGCACCGGATGCGGAATAAATGCTATCGTTTGCTCCAGATGCGTGGGCCTATACCTTGGATGTATGGGTCACAGTTGATTGCTTGGAAGATCTACAAAAGCAACAACATTGTTCATGATTCATATAGTTTCAAACATAAAAAAACGAGGACAGATGAGGTGAACTTACACTCTGTTGAACCTTGGGCCTCTTGCAAAT
Source organism: Lithobius niger (assembly GCA_023313725.1). Lineage (NCBI taxonomy): Eukaryota > Metazoa > Arthropoda > Chilopoda > Lithobiomorpha > Lithobiidae > Lithobius > Lithobius niger. The sequence continues at coordinate 1,416 of JAHWFP010022122.1, read as the reverse complement.
TTCATTTGCTTGCATTCCACAAGTTTGGCTTAGGTTGCACTTGTACCAGCTTAGCTTCTTCGGAATTGTTGACTTTTTCAAGGCATATCTGCTTGAAGAACTCTTCTTTTTTTCTCCAGCAGGGCTGCAGCTGGATGTATTGCTGGTGCGTTGGCCACTGCCATTACAAATTGCACGCACAAGTCATTTATTGTGTTGGGCAATGGTTCATGGTCATCGCTGACAAAGCCCTCTGGTGTGAACATGGGCGATACGCATCTAGAGGAATGGGGGGACCCTTTTGGTATTACTGGAACTGCTTAAGAGAAAAAATGTGAGTGACTGTTGTAGTTGCTGATCCTCAAAGAGTACACATAACTATAGGTAAAATCCTTGCCTCCAGGAGGAGAGAGTGTCATTGTATCGTTAATCCTGGCAGATGTGAAATTTGGCAAACTCACGTCTAATGGAAGAAGAAATATTGGTTAATAAGGGATTTGCATCAACTTCCAAAATATTTACACTCTCTGAATCAATAATGAGAAGTATCAAAAACTTTGCCATAATCAGGCAAATTATCTATTATTTCGTTACAAAAACGCAAAAAACCAGGCCATGATTTGCTACATAAAAGCTGAATGGGAATCTAAAACACCATCTTCAAGTGACTTACCCCAAATTTAAAGTCACTTAATCCAACCTTTATGTCACTAAACCTACTAGTATTCACTTCATAAAGGCTACCGGTAAAAACTTCAAATCACTATATATGCTTAATAAATGGCCTCATAATTAAAAAAGGGGGGTACCCAAGACAACAACAAACTCACGATTTGACGAAAGACAAAAAGAAAGAAAAAAATATTAACTTACAAAGCTGCAGGTGTTCTTCTGCAACTTTTGATTTTTCTACCATTGTAAACAATGTCGATGATATGGGGGATCCTGGTGATAATACTTGACCTACTTACAACAAAAATTGTGTCTTGTTATTTACAAATTCACAAAGATTACACGGGACTGTAGGAAAAATTCTTGCCTCTAGGAGGAGTTCCATTGTCTCTTCGTTTCTTTGGGGGAGATGCACGTTTTGGGAGAGACAAATCTAGCAGAAGAGAAGAGAAATCAGTTCTGTTAGGCTAAAAAACATCAAAATTGTAGTTCACTAAATTATGTTGAATGGGAGGCATTAGCCTCATACATTGATGACAGTTAACTTCAGTGGTCCGCCAGGAAGACGATGGCACTGGCGTTGCAT
>JAHWFP010022119.1:440-17392 GCA_023313725.1 Lithobius niger | reverse complement strand
CATGCTCTACTTTTCTGAAGCATTCCAACTACGTTTAATTACTGGCGAAAACACGGTGGGGAAATTACAAATTAGTCTTTTTACCCAGATAATAATGAATCGAAAAACACGGGGAAGGATTTCAACATAGAAAGCCAAATACATTGCAACAAGATAAAAACAACAACGTTTCGGAAGCGTGCACCTTCCGTCGTCAGGTTTCCTAAAAATTTACAATTTCATGGTAAAAAAAAACCAAGTCATGCAGTCCACAAATGGCAGCGAAAACCACACAATAAAAAGTAAAACATTATTCACAATAAAGTTTTGGTACAAAGTGCAATCACGTGTTTGTATAGGACAGTCTATTTTGCGCGAGCACGTTGCTGATCTATGTGCAAAGTTGTTAAGTTGTTACAGGAGCGAATTACATATATACGACGTCCATAGGACGTGGGAAGTATCCATCTTGTTCTATAACTTCATACTCCTTCCCTGGCTACGCGATCGCCGCCTATGGTTTATTACACTCCTGGTTGTTATTAATAAATTCCAAAACAACAACATCGCACATATAGACCAACAACAAACCGTATACCCACAAAATAGACCAGCCTAACAAATGGACTGTCCCACGTGATTGCACTTTGTACCAAAATTAGTTCCTCTTTGGTTGCAAAGGGAAAGAACGAGTTTTACTTTTCAGCGTCCAAATTTGCCACTTTTGAGTGGGGATGGGTGAGGTTTATGTGTTTTTATGATGTTTTAATTGGTGTGTGGTTTTTGCTGCCATTTGTGGGAAAGGAGCAGGGATAAAGAAAAACTAAAAGTTAAGGGATGAGTATCCACATTCAGGGTTCGTTTAAGCAACGAGACCTTCTCGCTCGCCGAAAGCTATTTGCTAGGCAACCGTTATTTATTTACGATTAATTTCCCGTTTCTATTAAATGATTGCGGTAATAGACAACAAATTAAATGTATTATGAATAACAACACGGACAAAGAATAAAGTGCAACAGTGATTTTAAACATTGCTACAACATTGTTGCTATTTCACGCTATTTCCAAAATTTGCTATTCTCGCTGAAAAAACAGCTTCTAGCAGTGATCAAACGACGGTAGAATAAATAGCTACTCGCAGCGAGAATTCAAAATCCAATATGGCGTCCATTTCGGAGTTATCGATTCGAAGACAAACCTTCGAATGCCGGTATTCAGGAATCTGTCCGTCGTCGTGTACTGCAGTAAAAATTGTTTTCTAGTTGTCATAAATCGACGCTGTCATGTTGCAGGCATCGTAAGTCGTGTCGCGAAGCACGAGGAGAAGATTTGCGTCCGCGTTGTTGCCATGGTTACTACGTATAGACAACTTGAAAGCCGCATTCTCCGACAAAGGCGAGAAGCAGCCAGCAGATTTAGTATTGACCAAGTAAAAGCTAGTAAGCGAGAAAATCGTCGTTGCGTAAACGCGCCCTCACAGAGAGAAAGATGCATCAATAACGTTTTCACGATACTCTCCAGCTAAGAACCTAGTTACCTTGGCCGCCTTTGCCTGGTGGAACGATGTCACTACTTTCAAAGGCCGGCCCTATTTAGGCAAACATCCAATCAGCAAAGAAAGCGGAGTAGTCCATGCTGTTAGTGCAAAAACATTTCAGTTCCGGCAACAAGCTGCATATTGTACACGGAAGTTACTCACATGTTGTAGTTTACAAATCCGCCGGGACACACTCCCGGAAGTGACGACGTATAGCCGTGATGACGTCATCAAAATGGCCACCACGCGATGTACTAAATCTCTACTATCTCCGGAACTAACTTATCAATTGTATCGTGCGACCTATTGTTGGAAAGATAATTTAATTTGCTAAAAGAAATGCCTGAACAATATATGCCATAACTGTGTTAGTTTTGGTATAATCTGAAGAAAAACATAATATGACTGCTATGCGATATACTATTTCCCAATTATCTCCGGAACTAATCGATCAATCTTTTCGTGCATCATATCATTGGAAAGGTAATTTAATTTGCTGAAAGAAATGCCGGAGTAATGTACGCCGTAAATCTATTAGTTTCTACGTAATTCGAAGGAAAGCACATTATGATGTCCTCAAAATGGCGACCATGCAATATACTAAATCTCGTGTATCTCCGGAACTAATTGATCAATCTTATCTTGCGACCTATCGTTGGAAAGACAATTTAATCTTCTAAAGGAAATGCCTGAACAATGTATTCCGAAAATAATTTAGTTTTTGTTTAATGTGAATGAAAAGATAATGTGCATGTAATTATTGCCGCTTTATATGTGGCACTTTTTGAAACGGTAAATTATTAAAGCTGTGTCGTATTGTTCACAGTGCGTCACTTGAGCAGTGACCTTCACAGGCACACGGTAGGGTACAAGAAAGTCATGTTTAATACGACAACTCGTACCTCTCTTAGTACACGTGTAAGTCTATAGAGGCTACGTTACCCCAGCAGTTTTCGTCCATCCCAGAAAATATCAATTCAGCCGGTTCTTGTTGCCTCCTCCTAAACGGCTGTCTGAACTGTCAAGTCATCACCCTGATTCTGATACCCTCATTCTGCAGATTATAATGGCCTGCGATGCTAACCTTGTGTGCGTACCTACTTTGTTTTACGTGCGATCCGCCGATGACTTCAGAATGCTTTCTGCCCTTCATGGTGTTGCAACCAAGGCTTGAACAAAGTTTTCATTCTAGCCACTACCTGCTAACTCACAACCAATCATTGAAATTACAGCCATTTCTATGTGCAGGTTTGTTATGGTTGATCGGCCTTAAACTGTTGTCTGTGATGGATTGATCTTCTTAAGAATACTTATTATAATGTTCATTGTTCATGGCACGGCGAACAATGGATCTGTCACATCATATATGGGGAGCAGAATTGATGTGTATTTACCTTTCAAACCTTCATGGATGTTTTGACGGGAATGGAAGGCCACCCAAGATAACACTTTACCTTCGAGGTCAGCCTTCCTTCTGGTGGATGCTGACCAGTCCATCATTTACTCGGGTGTATCAATGGGTTTTTTTCCGACCATTGGTAAGGGTGGATCACATGAACATTTAGTCGTGTGAGGAAGACTTGTGGAGGACTCGGGCAAGCCTATCCTGCTTTATTCTTTGATTGCCCTAGTTTGAGACTGGTTGGCACAGACATCCCTTCTGGCGGGTGAAAGATGAGACAGGTCTGTTACATGGAATGAGTTTGCCGATGTACTGAAGGCTGTGTTATGATCTGTATTATCAATTGCAGCACAAGTGAATACATTACAGACAACAAAACGCAGAATAAAACCAACTTTAATCACACATATAAAGTGGCAATAATTACGTAAGATTTGTGTTTCTTCAAATTAAACAAAAGAAACTTACGGCATACATTGTCCTGGCAGTTCTTTTGGCAATTAAATTATACTAGCTGCACCCCCGGAGTAACATACGCCAGTCTAGCTGGTACCTGAGTGAAATACTGTATTGGGTACAATGGAATGAAAAGGGTGCTGACTGCCCCTCTGTTTCCTTCTTCGAACTCCGGCGTAACATACGCCGGAGTTCGAAGAAGGAAACAGAGGGGCGGTAACATACGCCGGTGTAGCTGATTCCCGCATGTGTGAACATGAAATGAAAAACAGATTGCGAACCCTCCCCTCTTGGAGCCTCCATTCCCTCCCCCCCCTCCCTCACATTCCCCATTGTGGCGAGATACCCACTTGCAGACCCCTGGTTCTCTGTCCCCTCCCGCGTCCCCTGCCCTGCTACCCCATGTATTCTCCCATTGTATGGTTGAAACCCTACCCCATCCCCTCCTCCCCCTCTTTTGGAATCCATGGTGTTCTGTTTTCTTATGAAAGTAAATAACTTTCTCACTGGAGGGCAACGCAGTGTTACTCAACCAAATTTGAAACTTTTAACTCGGTGTAATAGTCAGCATTATTAAAGCAATAATGTTTGTTTCTAATTGTTAGAGCGCATATCCGTTCTCATTGTCGGCCGCCCGCCCTTTCTCTTTGCTACCGTGGCAAGAATAAACCCGCTCGCTCTCTTCCTAATTGTTGAAGCTTCGTTTGTTTAATCATGATCCCTTGCCGCTCAGGAACGCAGCGTTTCGTTTAGACTCGATGGGTCTTTCTTGTTCCCAGCACCTTGTGCTCGTTGCTTGCTGTGCGGTGATTGGACAGTGGTTAATAGGGTAGTTGGGCACTTGTTCTGGTACTGGTCCTGGTACTTGTTCATGATGTATAGTAGTTAAATGTAAGTAGAGTAGTTTGAGCACATGGTGTAACAGGCCAGTAAGCTCTAACAAATATCAATACCAATATCTTACCGCTCACCAGCGAAATATATATATATATATATATATATATATATATATAGGTCCCAGGATAAGAATGATATATTCGTTCCGAAGATACCACAGATTAATATATTTCATGGTGGTCATTTTTATGACGCTATAATGTGTTTTTCTATATATTAAAAAAAAACTAATGTATACCGGCAAAATTGCTTTGGCATTTCTTTTAACCAATTAAATTATCTTTCCAACGATAGGTTACCCCATAAGATTGATCTATTAGTTCCAGAGATACACGAGATTTAGTATATCACATGGTGGCCATTTCGAGGACGTCATAATATGTTTTCCTTCAGATTACGCAGAAACTAATAGATTTGCGGCATACATTGTTCAGGTATTTCTTTTATCAAATTAAATTACCTTTCCAACGATAGTTCGCACGAAAAGATTGATCAATTAGTTCCGCAGATAATTGAGAATTAACATATCACACAGCAGTCATATTATGTTTTTCTTCAGATTAAACCAAAACTAATAAATTTATGGCATATATTGTTCAGGTATTTCTTTTAGCAAATTAAATTATCTTTCCAACAGTAGGTCGCACATTAGGATTGATCGATTAGTTCCGGAGATAATAGATATTTAGAATGTCGCACGGTGGCCATTTTGATGACGTCATCACGGCTTACGTTGTCACTTCCGGGAGTGTCTCCCGGTGGATTTGGAAACTACTATGTGTGTACAGCTTCCATGTACAATATGCACCTTGTTGCCAGAACTGAAATGTTTTGGCACTTTTTGTCGCTAACAGCACGTACTAGAGCCCGCTCCATTATGTTGACAGTGGAAGTGACAACGGCCCTTATAACATTTGATAATAGTCGTTCTTTAGATTCAAGTTTCTAGTTGTGACTTGCCTCTGAACGACTCTTACAGCCGTATTCCAAAAATCCACTCAAGTGTGAGTGTGAGTGGGCAAATGTGAGTGCATACATCTGAGGTAAGGGTCAACAATTTTAGTACAGACACAATCGCGAACGTGAGTGTTCTAACGTCTGAGGGTATTTCTATAGATGAGTTTTGACCCTTACACTCACCTTTAGCCCCACTCACACTTGAGTGGATTTCTGGAATACACCTGTTAGATTCGTTTCGAGGCAATTATGTGAATGGAGCAGAGAGCTGAACCGGTCATCGGCTCCGGGTAATGTTTGGTGAAAAGTCTGATAAATGATCGGAATTTTTTTTTCTAGACAATGTCGTTTAAAACGTTTCATGCGTTAAGAAAAAAAACCCATGCATGCGCTCCCGAGTACCACTTAATTAATTTTTAGCAGCCTTAATCATTACTGCTGCCCATTTTGTTATTCATAGCACTTCACAATGTTCTTTTGTTACTTTAACATCAGTTGCTAGCAGAGTAATGATCAGGAAATAATTTCATTCTTTTTCTCACTGTAGTAAACAACTATCAGACGTATTCCAGAAATTCACTCAAGTGTGAGCGGGGCTAAATGTGAGTGTAAGGGTCAAAACGCATCTATAGAAATACCCTGAGATGTTAGGACACTCACATTCGCTTTTGTGGCTGTATTAAAATTGTTGACCCTTACCTTAGATGTTTGCACTCACATTTGCACCACTCACATTTGCACCACTCACACTTGAATGGATTTCTAGAATACAGTTGTAAATGTCTTCGCAACATTTGCATAGCCTAGGGTGAAATGCTAAGAGTAAAGTGGCAACTCCAGCAACTCACAAACTTCCAGACATTTATTTGGCAAAAGATACTTGCTACTTGACTTTATCAGGTTGAACACCAACTCCTGTAAGCACAGTTGTTGATATCTAATACCTTGGTTTCAAACTGAATAACTTTAATTTTAGGGCAGTCAAGGCTGTCCTAATTTGCTTAGAAGTATTCATGTCAGTAACCAAATAGTGAAAAGTGATAACGTATTGCCACCTGCAGGTATACTGAAGTAATTAACGATTATTTGAAAGCAGCTCGTGGGAACCCGTCTGTTAAATGAATGGATACGAATATGAAATGAACACGTGTCTTTAACGAACATGCTGAGAATTGTATACATTTCAGAGGAATGCTGAACTTGTACTTATGTATGAATTCACTTTTAATTCTTTACTTCTGCAGCATTAACTTATTAGGAAACATGTTGCAGCGACCATTTTGTCTGACAAACTGAACGGTCATAATGTATCTTCACCACTTGTTCCCACCCAGAATGTCATATTACAGAGCAGTCGTTCTCTTGAGTTGCATTGGCTTATGAGTGTATCAGCTGTACGATAGAATATCCTATTTTTTGAGTGAACCGACTTCTTTTGACGTCATTGTTACTCAGAACGATAGTATTTCCTTTCCTGCATTTACCTTGTGTCCATCATGGGAGGATTTTACCAAGGCCATCCTGCTTGACATGGAGAAAGCAGTAAACAAAGATGAACTAGACATTGCCAAATTGTGGAAGGACTATGATTTGAATCCTGAGGCTTTTTATTTTGACACAGAAGAGGTAAAGTTTGGCTTAACATATGCTGTAAAAATAGACATATTGCTGGATTAAAATGGAATTTGGAGTTCTGAAGTTATTTCATGAAAAATTTATTGGTGAGGTTGAATATTAACCCGCAGCTGAAATTCAACATGTTAATATTTTATTATTAGTGATTTCGATATAGATTTGCTGCGCTGCAGTCATCAACAACATGTAATGGTTGAAGTGATAGGTCGCTACGTGCTATTTCTTCCTACTGAAGGGGAAACAAATCCGTATCATTTTTTAAAGTGTTGTATTTCAGCTGCATCATGACCAACATAAGTATAATTTTACAAACTTGAAATAGATGTTTTTCATGAGATAAAATATAGGACTGAATTCCGTTTATATTTTTGTTTTGATGCTCGTATTTACGATTTGTTTTCAAGGCATTTTGCCAAGAACTTCTTTCATTTCTTTAGATACTTTTCAAACGTTTTTATCATCAGGTGTAATTTCAGCTAAGTAGTTGCTATGGAAAATGTTGTGGGACTGAAATATAACTGTTTTAATAGTGGCACGAAGATGATCAGTATGTTACGTAATATTTTTATTAATACGCATTATAAAGTTTGGCGAGGAAAGAAAAAAACCAAATTACTAATATCCGAAAGTCTATATGGGACCAGTCGTTATTTGTGGCTAGGGGTAGAGTGGAGGAGGTGGGCAGAGAAAATGGAATTGTCATTTTAACATTTACAATGGCTTTTCCTCCACTCCCTTCAAGACCATTAAAAAATCTTGTTACCCTCATTCGTGGTCCAAAAATATTTTGCCCCCCCCCCCTCCCCCATCAAAATAAAAGTAAAGCTTTTCATATGCCTATAAGACTTCCTGTAAATGATTTCTGGTAGCTGCGCTAAATAGGTAGCAGTCAACATTCCAAAAAACACCTTCTCCCCTTCACACCCCCGTAACGTAAATGTTCATATGGTTTTGAAATTATCGTTATCAGCACTAACTGATACAGGTACCGGTGCTGACTGTGTCACTGACATGGACATAGTGTCAAACTATGCATTCATCTATGACATCATGTAACTCTACAAAAAGGCTTTAAAGAACATATCCCAGTGTGTAAGGAAAGGTTCCCAGTTACACCAGTTGTAAGAAAAACGTGCCCCTTTTTATGACGAAGAACAAGGATGATTTTAAAAACGCTCTGGAAAAGCATTCATAAATTAAAGATGATTTCTTTAAAGTGGTCTGTATCCGTACTGGTACTGGATGCACTGAAGGTGCACCAGTACCAGTACGGACATTGACTATTTTTTTGTCGAGTTACATGATGTCATGGATGAATGCACAGTTTGCCACTATATCCCTGTTAGTGAGACAGTCAACACTTGTACCTGTATCAGTTAGTGCTGGTAACCGTAATTTCAAGACCATATGAACATTTTTGTTATGGGGGTGAGGGGGGGGGGTGAGGGGGGCTGTGATGGGTGGGGGCTTTTCCCACAAACAGAGGCGTTTTTTGAAATGTTAACTGTTGCCGATGGTATTTTTAGGTCCAAAATTGTATTTTGCGCCAGTGTCGTCAGAGTTTTTTTTGTGAAATTTGTCTTCCTCCCCTTGAGGGATCTAAAAATGTCATGCCCGTGCCTATAAATAATGACTGTTCCTTAAGTCCTTAGTTAGGATAATGAAATTTGGAAGTCATCAGTTATGACCAGCATGATGATGCAAGTATGCTCCACAGCCCCACCAAACAGAAAACAAGAGGCTAATTAGAAAAGACAAGATGGAGTCGATGTTGCCTTTGTCACCTAATAACAGTCAACAATGAGGGTTCAGGAACCACTGGGAAACTTTCTTCAACAGGAATTCAGTTATCTCAGTAGTCATCCAGCTACTTGCATTTAACCAAATGATACTATAAATATAACCATGGTAGCTTATCAGTGGTGGTTACCATAAGGTAAAGACTTTTTTGTCATCGTTTATCTCGTAAAAAAAACTTGTAGCTTATGCTTAAATGAGACCGCACGTGTCATGTTCTGTTCTAAAGTCATTTCTAGTTGAGAAATTTGGAAAAAGTTACGCAATCAATCATTAGTGCGCCCAGAAGGGAATAAAGGAGAACAATTTTTCCTCCCAAGACACGAGCTGAAGAATAAACTGGGCAACTGCACTGCAAGAAACCACTAAATTTCTCCTCTTGTGTCCAAAAGCTTTCATTTTCCTCATTCTTTGCCTCAAGTAGGATTAAATTAGGGCTAAAATTTATTCGTATTACAGTCTTGTTGCTGCGTTCTGCGAGGCCAGTGCTTTGTCCCTCCCCCTACTTCCAAAAATATGTACATTGAAGGTGAACAAATAAAAAGTTTGGTGCGGTTAAGAAAGTTTCTGAAAACCTACTTCTGCGATGCCTCAAAAGCGTTACAGTCAGGAAAATGGTTGGATTCTGGGCTCATTTTCATTTCTTTTGGCTCTCTTACCAAATTCCTGGGTGCATTGAAGCAATTGACAATGTAAAAAATAGGAAGTCTAACGAAAGTATACTTGTTATACTTCCTCACGTATACTTGTTAGACTTCCTCACGTATACTTGTTAGACTTCCTACCAGTCTCACGTACTTTGTGAGACTGGTAAACTGGACGAGTGGCAAAAGTATCGGAAAGCATCAGTTCTCATAATTTGGTGAACTGGTGGAACAGTGAAAGGATCATCTGACCTTGTAACCTGGTAGACTGGTGCAATGGCAAAAGGATAATGCTTCGTAATTTGGTAGACTGGTAAAATGGCAAAACGTCATTTGGTATCTTAATTTGGTGAACGGCAAGAATAGACAAAAGCACCAGGTTTCGTTATTTTGTAGACTGGTTTAATGGCAAAAGCATTAGGTCTGGTAAAATATATATCTGGTAACAGTATCAGTATCAGTTTTACTGAAACTAGTGGAATGGCAAAAGGATCACACCTTGTAATCTGGTAGACTGGTGGAATGCCAGGAATGGCAAAGTATAATGCTTCGTGATTTAATGGATTGGTGGAATTGGAAAAGTATGAAGCTTCATAATTTAGTATGCTTATAAAATTGTGTGATGGCAAAAGTATCAGACCTCGTAATCAGTACCAAGTTATCAAATTGCCTAATAAGATAATACATTTCTTACAGCCTATGTTGACAGACATTCAAATTGCTTGTTTCAATCTTTATTTGTTTTCGTAGATTTCCAGTTTAAGAGTCAGCCAAATCACGACTTCTACAGCCAATTGCCTCACCTTCAGTACAGGTATCGTCACACTCACTCTGCATAATTAATTTCTTATTACCGCTGGAAAATATATATTACCTGTGAATTTTGGCATTCGTTCCTCGAAGTGCTGCATGTGCCTGAAGGTTTTCTGGTTGCTTGTAGCCACCAGCTCGATAACCCAAATGCCCATGCGCGGTGTATCCTTCTCTCAATTAAAGCGCGTCAGCACGAAAGGCACGCATAATTTTTCCTCCAGCGAGCTTTCGTGTCTCATCATTTCCCGGCTGCCATCCTGAAGATCTACAAGCCCATTCGCTTTGTCCTTTTCGCAGACTGAAAACCGTCTCCAGCTGCAACGAAAGAGTCCTGCTACCTTGCCCAAAGCGAAAGGAACCCAGAAGGACATGTCCGCCTGGAAGACCACTCCTTTGCCCATCAATGCATCTGCTGCCCACTCTAATGATGTTGTTGGCCTCCCACACCTCGCATCAATGAAGCCATATCGCCTTCCAGTTTTCCAGTCGGGGCACGACTATGTCATTTTCTCCCGGCTTTGAAACCTCGAACCAACAAATCCTCTCAATTTTATTCAAGACGACTTTCGTCCAACATTCATCACCAAGCCACCACTCGCACTGTCTCCTCCCCGGCAGTTTGCGCCACGCTGCAATCAAAAGCTTTCGTCCAAATTCAGGATCTTCTGATGAAGGGCACAATAAAATTGCTCCACCACCCACTGGGCCCAGGGTTGTACAGCTCGATTTTCCTGCGCCCAAAGAAATCAGGCGGCGAGAGACTAATTTTCAATTTCAAACTCCTCAACCAGTACATGGACAGCATTTACTTGAAAACACTGGATTCCATCCATCAATCACTGAAAAGATACGACGTGATGATCTCCATAGACTTGGAACACGCTTACCTTCATGTTACTCTACATGCGTCTATTCAACACCTCTTTTCATGTACAACAAAAAGGTTTATGAATTCCAATGCTTTCCATTTGGTCTGAACGCAGTATCTAGGACTTTACCCTCGTACTGAAACCAGTCCTGGCACATCTCCAATAAGATCAGATAGCAGCAAGCACCTACCTCGACAACTGGCTACTGAACAACCCCAATCCAACAAGCCTTTGTACCAACCGAAATTTCACAATCAACCTTCTGAATCAACTGGGTTTCGGCAGAAACCTCAAGAAAACGAGACTGATTCCAAGCCAAGATTTCATCTTCCTAGGAGTCTCCTTCGACCTAAAATCTGTAACAGTGATGCCTTCACCAGACAGGATACAGGACATCATAAGACTAGCACGAACTTTTCGTCAACAGTCCAATCACACCGTTGAGGAACTAACCTCCCTCATCGGCAAGATGGATTCCATGGCAAATCTTGTCCCTATACTGACGTAATTGCTACCCAGAAGAACCACGTTTTTCACTGGGAGCATTCCTTTTGTAGTTTTCGCCATCAAACTTCAGTGACGATTCCAGCGCCACCACTCGCCAAAACCGGAAGTTGAAGAGCGCCACAGCCAAACGAAAACTGAACGCCAATGCCAAACCGAAACTTAGCACTGTAGCTCACAAAACATACATATCTAACTTGGCTACAGGAAATCATCTACATGCAGTCAGTAAATATGACAAAAGCTTTTTATTTTAGAAGGGGGAGGGGTAGATAATTTTTGTACCTTGAGTCGTGGCGGGGGAGGTCAAGATTTTTTTCAGGGCTTGACGTGGGTGAAGGCCTGAGAAAATTTGGTGGTCAGTTTTATTTCCTCTGCTCCTTCCCGGCCAAAATAATGATTGGTCCCGACGAGCAGATGGTAAATATTAAGCAAAACTTGTGTTAACGTGTTTAGGATGTTTGTGGACGCATGCGTGCTTTCATGTGTGCCTGCAATGTCTTTATCCTTACTGTATTGCCATTATTATTCATGACAACATTTATGGACGCTGGTAGGCTACCATGTTTAGCATTATATGCACTTATCTACGTCTTTTCAGCTACGCTGTGTGAGAAGTACGAGAAGGATTGTGCTTCTTTCTCTTAATTAATTTAAAGCGATTAGTATATGTTTCGTCGTCCTGGTCGTTCTGCAGTACATCAACTCCTTATTGCATTAGACAAATGGCCGGAGGCACTTGATCTGAGAGTCAAGACGGATGTCACTATGTTTGAATTTGTTATTCATAGCAAATTGCTTTTTAAATTAAAACAGTACCGTCTTTCCGATGAATTGCTGGGCAGGATTACAGCATTTATCCAAAACAGAACCCAGCTCGTTGTTGCTGACTCAGAAATATCCGAAAAAATAACACATCATCAGTGGGGGTTCCTCAGGTCTCAGTCCTGGGCCCGCTTTTGTTTGTATTGTATCTAAATGATCTGTCTTGTAATCAATGTGCAAACCAGGAGAAATTTACAGACGATCTTAAACTACATTCGGTGGTTTTATCGGAGGCAGACCCTAAATCCCTTCAAGAGGGCGTGAGTGACATTGCGAAATGGACGGACGACTGGCAGCTGCGACTTCCATCAGTAAATGTATGCACTTTGCAGTTGGCAACAGACAAAATCGTTATATCTATAGATTAGGCTCCAATGATTTGCCAATGACTGATTCAACTAAAGAAATATAGGCATTTGGTTCAGGCATGATCTGAAAACATCTTACCACTGTAACAACATTGCATTTAATGCCAGTCGCAAATCTGTTGTCGTGCGTCGCTGTTTTAATTCAGGGGACACCAACTTTCTTGTCTGGGCATACACGGTGTATGTACGCCCAACCCTGGAATATGCAAGTCAGGTGTGGTCACTGGATCTGCTAAAAGACATTGACAAAATTGAGTCGGTGCAGAGAAGATTCACCAAGTCAGTCCCCGGTGTGAGAAATCTGACGTATACCCAGTGGCTGAAACGTTTAAACCTTTACTCCTTGGAACACTGACACCTGAAGGCCGACCTTATCCTCGCTAAAAAACATTCTTCACGGCTTAACGCCACCTGAGCTATCGATACTTGAAATGCGCTCTGGTACAAAAACTAGGGGTCATTGCAAAAAATTTATCACTCCAGCTCAGAAATTAAATTGCAGGCATCACTTCTTTAGCGTCCGGGTGGTTCCAGCCTGGAACTCATTGCCGGAAGTCACTGTCAATGCTCCTTCAAAAAGATCTGTTCAGGTCTTTTAGTGAGAACCAAACTAGGTCCATTCCTGCTTCAAGCCAAAATTCTGTTGGTTGTAACTCGGCTGGTTGTAAGCAGCCTTCCAGCCCTCACCTGTCAATATAAATGTTTTATTATATTATTTATACACTATATGTGTACTTTATGACCAATTTTTTACTCATTTTATTTGCATTCGCATAATTGTATTTTATCATTCTACCATATTTAAACAATAATATTTAAATATTATTTTTGGATTGCTTTCAGATGAACCTCTGAAATTTAAACAAGAAGATTACGTTCAGATAAAAATCGATCACAGAAACATATGGCGCAATAAAAATCAAAATTTCCCAGCAAAGATTTTGGTAACGGACCTTTCACTAAATTATACGCAGGCGTTCTTTAAATAATTACCATGCAGTGGCCAGTCAAGTCTCCAGTAGTTAAAAAATGAATTTCACAATGCACAATTGAAATGATTTACAATTTACACATGCGAAATATACAACGTATAATACACAATATACTACAACAATATACAACAATGGCATTTGAAACATGCACGCAGCCAGCCAGCCAGTCAGTTACGTATCTCGCGGTCACATTTCACACACATTCACACGATCAGCATTAGCATTTTAATAGTTGACTGAATGAGCGAAACGGGTGAGGTCAAGTTTTAATTCGATATTTTGGTGCTTGGCTTTGTCTGTGTGTCCGTATGTCTGTATGTCTGTCTGTCCTGCAGTTACGAGCGAATTCCAATGAAATTTTGTAGGTATATTATTTGAAATAAGGCTGAACGACGTAGTGCTTTTTATCTTATATATTTTACTACATTATTAGGGGTAGTGCTCCTGTTTATGTATGCAATAGAGCAGTGACACGACTTAGTATTATTGTATATAACTCTATGCTGGAGCCTTAATGGGTTAGCTGCAAGGGGCACTGCAGAGAGAAACAGAAGGGGCGTCATACTGAAGCCGATGCTGTAAAGAGTGATTTCTTAGACCTAAAACGCGCGATTTTTGTTGTTGGAGAAAACAACGTTATTTTAAGCCTAAGAAATCCGCTCTTCCGTTGTTTTTCCCTCCATTTTTATGTAGTGCACCTTGTAGTTATGCCCTCCAAAACCCATACTGGTGCCAATATGGTGGCAAATGTCACTGCTCTATAGCAAAGAATTTTCTCTTAATAGTAACGGTGTTTCTTGACTCATGCTGCGGTGGTAGTTCACATTACAATTTACATGTAAGTTGGAGATGTCTTTTACAATAATTACGGGTGGAATTATGAACTACGCCGACTCATCGGCTCTGTAATTTCCAGTAAGGCATGTTTATAAACCCTGTTGGGAAAAGCACCTCATCTTTTGTCAAAGCTTTCATCAAAGCCTATAGTGTTCGCGGCCTATCTTGAGTTCGCCTTTAGAACGAACATAGACAATCGATTGCACGCTTTTGGTAGCAGAGTGCCTTGTTGGTATCCAAGATGATTACAAAAACAGTGGCGGCCGTCGATTAAAGCCGCCCCCTCCAGGAAGAAGTAGCCACTCAAAAAATACTGCAGGACTCAAAATACGCCGTGCACACAATAATCATTTTTTTTTAACTATCATAGTAGCATCCCATACAGACTCAGCATGCGAGCCTACGAACATACGAACTCAGCATCCCATACAGACAGGATTGGCTTCTAATTACAGTAGAGCATTTTAGCTACACTTGTTAGAAATGCATCCACCATTAATTTAAGCCTGCCTATAAAATACATTCCGTTTACTCTAATTATTATAACTTCCATAGCATGGGTTTAAATTCGAACTCAGCATGAATACAAACGCACAAAAAAAAATGGTTCTGTATCTCATATAAACAGCTCTACCTTGGCTTTTTTATACAGTTGCGTATTTTCACTAAACTTGTTAGGAAACGCACATAGCCACCTTTCAGTTGAGCCTAATTGCACCCGTTTATCTTAATTAAAACTACGACATCACAGTTTAAAGTCTACAAAATATACAAACAGTGCAGCAGCTCTGCTTCTAGCTACAGTCAAGCATCTTCATTACTTTGCTGGAATAAAGCACATACCACCTTTCATATAAGCCTAATTACATCGTTTGTATTCATTAGAACCACCACAGCAGCAGTGGTTTTAGAATTGTCGTACAGTATTCTGTTGTATGTAAAGGTGACAGTAGGACATGAATTTCGGTCAAAAGTGTTTGCTTTACACTAAATATGAACGATATTATTCTTGAAGACAGTTTAATTCTGAACATTGTTACGAGTTTTTAATCTGATCAGTATTTTAGTTACAAGCAAAACAAAACTTGTTTGGACGCCAATTTTTGGCCGCCATCTTGGATTTTCTCCAAATTCCGGTGAAACAATGTTTGGGATTTTAAGTGCGGTTTACTATAAAACGTTCTGAATAGCTTTTTCCACAATTGGTCAACATAGTTTCCACTTTTCGCCCTTTGTGTGATGTTGTGTATTTTTTTTCCCAAAATGGTGGTTATAATTTTTGAGATGGGGCACAGATGCGTCACCGGAATTATGGGGGGACGTCCATTTACACTTCAGTACTGTTCAGGTCACATATCCACAAGACGATTCATTGTTGTTATTAATGTCGAGTCAAGTGTAATTTCACTTTGCTGTCGTGTCACTATTTCAACGAGTTGTTCCTTGGTTTTGTAAATAGTGCGAACATTGCTGTTTGTCCTATTTAGAAAGTGCTAGTAGGCATCCAATAAGAATAATGGGATATTCAAGGAAATAAAAAAACAAAACTGATAAATACAAGAAGTAGGTTTTTTGAAATTGACGAAGGACAAAATGGTGCCAACATGAAGACAAATTAGACCTGATGAATGCATTAAATTATTGCTAAAATTAAAGCAGTTTGCAGGCAAATTGCATAAAAAACACAGCAGAAATAGAGACTACTACGCTTACAGCAGCGTGAAGACAATGGAAACAACCAAAAAGCATAGAAAAAAACGTTCTGACTGACATCTGAAATTTTTTAAAGACGAGGTGGTAAATGATGTACATTGTTGATGAAAAGCTTCTGCTAACATAGTAAAAGATTTTATTTTAGCAAAAACATTTCCAAGGTAAACTAATGCACCTCTACTTCCTGTTAATGCAGCACAGTAAGTGAAAGAGAAATTGTCTGGGCGTGTTATGATGGGATCTTAAATTTGATTACCAACATTGACTGTGCTATCCAATTAGGCCTCGGGCACTTTCAGTACTGGGATTTCTCAGCTATCTGCTGATATCACTCCTAAATTATAATTTAATAAATCCATCTGCAGCAGACACAGTCCATTAAAATGGCTGACTGCAATAGTTGTGCCATGACACAAATCCAGGCAGATTCAAACAACGTGTAGGGCTCCTAATCTCTGCAGAATACTGACCATCACTGAGGGCACAGAGAGCATTCTTAAGAGTCGATCTTAAGTAGATTCGCGTGTATCAACCTAGAAATTACCTTCAAGTTGCTTTATCTGAAACCAACTTCTTACGTCGTATAAAGAATTACGTGTTTTCACTCACAGTGTAGCTCCTAAATCGCTTTAATTCCGATCAGACATACAGATGCTTGTCAATTTTTTAAACCAAGTCGAAAACCCAGCTAGTTGGAGAACTAGAGAAGCACACGGTTTTTCCTCGA